>PVLA01009045.1:0-80450 GCA_004027455.1 Hydrochoerus hydrochaeris
TGTGCATTCAGATGCTGGTCTCAAGAAATGTCCTCAAAATATATATCCATAAGGAACATTTAACCAGCAAACTGTGCATCTCATGACCCATCACGTTGACACATAAAATTAACCATCATAGCATAGCGTGATGGTGGAAGTGTTGATCTGGATGGTGAGTAACATGAACGTGAGGATGTAGAAAAGAGCAGGGTGACTGGGTATCTGACAGCAACGGCTAAGAGCCACAGTATTCTGTTAGCCTCAGAACAAAGGAACCCTCCTCCTGCAAGCACTGGGAATGGCAATGTTCTCTTTGGGCGTCCCAGAACATTTGCCTTTCTACTGGGCCCAACTCACTGAAAGGTCTCTCATCCTGATTTAAAGAAGCTTGACCCAGAACACTGGGGACCTTTAGGCTGCTGAGAGCTCACTCTTCTACAGCACAGATAAAGCATCCCTCAGCTAGATGGACTGCTGAGGTGCCCTTCCACACTTGCCGGAGGCTGGAGGAAAAAAAATAACAAAACTTGTTTAAATGGAACTGTACAGATATACAATTGTTCTTTGGCATAAGACAAAGCCAAAATGTAAATAACCCCAAGTGATAGCTTCTGGCCACAGTGATAGCTGCTGTCCTGATTTTCCTTTAAAACATGTGTCTTATTAATTCCCAGTACTGGTATCTGGCTCAGGACTGGTTTTGTGGAGATTATATAGCTATCACAGCTTGAAGGCCTCCATGTGACAGGCATTTTGCATATTATTATTAATTTATGCTGTAAAATTGCAACTCAGTAACAAGTGTATTCTACACAAGAGGAATATAGCTATTATTTCTGTCTGCTTGACACTCTTTTCTTCCCCTCATCTTCTTTTAGACATTACTCCTCCACTTCATTCCTGTAGTTCTGATGATAATGTCCTATTTTTCCTTCCAGGTATGTTTGTGTTAACCATGGAAATACACATTCTTGGCCACAGTGATGTTCCAAGAGTGAACTAACAATGATAAAGAAAGAACAGCAGCAGTTTAACACCTGATTCTTCTCTGAGGAAGGAGGGGGTATGTTTCACATTGGAGTACAGGGCATGACTGCTGGTAATGTTGCCTACTATTCCACTGAAATGTTTTAAGCCATTTACACCTTACATCAAACCTATGACATAGATTGTTAGTTTCCTCATTTACCAGATGAGAGGACAGATATACAGAGAGGTGGTGGTATTATTCTGCTTTCTGTTACTATAGCAAAATACATGAGGTTGTTTACTTTAAAAAGAGAAGAGGTTTTTTGGCTCATGGTTCTGAACATTAGAAAGCCTGAAACTGGCACCAAAGTTTGTCTTTGGTGAAGATATTACAGTAAATGGCATCACAATAGCAGCAATTTGTTTGAAAGAGAGAGAGCATATGTTGAGAGAAGAATCCTGAGACCAAGAATATCTCAATCCCAACCTTTTCTAACAATGCTCTTGTGAGAACCAGGTTTCAAGAAAAGTACTTTTAATTCCTTCTCAGGATAGTGCTCCACTGACTGATCGTCTTGCACAGAGCCCCACCCTTTAAAGGTGCCATTGCTGTTTAATGTCTTCATAGCGAGCTTCTAAAACAATGAACGTGTAAGGGGCACATTTGAATTATATCCAAACCACGGCAGAAGTGAAGTAACATACTTAACGGTGTACATAGACTTCCCTTATGACATAAGAACCTCAGGTGCAGAAAGAATCCTTTCTATCCACAAACCAACAAATGTCCTGATTTCCCTTCAAAGGAATCCAAATCCTTGATTTGAAAATCTGTTTGGCGATGATGCTAGGAAGAGGCTAGTATAAAATTACCGGCAGTGATGCCCTGTACTCTATTGTGAAACATGCACCCTGCCTCTTCACAGAAGAAACTGGTGTTCAATTGAATTCTGTTTACTGAGTTCCCCCAACTGTTTGGGTTCATGTTCTTCCAAGGGTTTGGATGGAAAACTTTTCTTCACCCTTGGGACATAGTTCAGTAAATGTCCAAGGCCTTTCTTTTTTTAAAAAACCTAGATTGAGGTGAGATTTGATTACTGTACTGTACTTTCAAGCAAAAGATTTCTGCTTAATAAAAGGAAGAGGTGGTTTGGAAGAGGCTGAATGGGAGGCTGGTTGAGAAAGTTTTCTCCGCATTCCTCCAGACCACCTCTTCCCTCAGCAGCCTTCCCAGCTGGCCTTTGCCTAGGTTTTGCCATCTCTGTTTCTTCTGTTTTCTGTTGCATGGTCAGCCCTTTTTAAATATTGCTTTCTGTACTCTTCAACCTCTCCAATAGCTTCCCGTGTTTCCTAAACAGCATACAACTCCAAACTTCTCTGCCTAGTTCTCAACACCTTCTGAATCAGGTCTCATTTGAATTTGAAAACTTTCTTACTGTCTCCCAACCACTGAGAACCTACCTTAACCCATGTCACTCATTTTTCTGTGATTTCTTCATTTAAAGATTCTCAAATAACCAGTTTGAAATCCACTTAAAATTCAGTTTAGGAAATCCTGACTACTCTAGTCATTATTTATCTCTAGGAGATTCAGAACCACCTTGTCTGGAAACCAGTTTACCAAGGCAAGTGGAATCATCTTCAAACCTGCGTGTTTCTCTTCATGTGTTTGCTATTTCATGAAAGTATTACTAATTAAAAAATATAAAATCCATTTTTTTCAAAGAACCAAACTATAGAAAAGTGTATTTTAAATGATTAAAGGATAATTTTCTTGAGACACTTCATTTTTTGCTAAATGGCTCTTGCTTTATTTTCCATTTAGTGGCTAACATATCAGAATTCAGATAAAAATGCAACTGCATAAGAAGATCCAAAGGGTATAGTTTTCTCAAAGGTTATGCAGTATTTTTTTAGTTAAGGTATTGCGTCTTTCTTGCAAAAACCTGGATTTTCTCTATAGGAGGGGTGCTGGTCCCCAATATTGGTCTTCAGCAAGCTGTGCTTGCATTTCTCCCATCCACAAGCAACTTCCTGTGCAGCATCTTTGGGAAAGCTGCAATCTAAATGAATGGAAAAAAATCACAGAGTTCCCAGACACCAGGCAAAACTCTATCTTTCTGTTTTTCCCAAGAATGCTACTCACGCCTTATTTCTGAATCTTGGAAGACATGATTTTTTTCTTTAAAAACTGCTTTAGGCTTGATTTGGAAATCGTGATGTAGAACTTGAAGATCCTCCCTTTTTACTAGTTAATACTCTTACAAATCTTGTTTGCCTTATTTTTTAATTGTCCATATGTTGTTTGTGACAAGGCAATACAATATTTAGGAAAAAATATAGGAAAGGACCACATGCCTTCAGGATAACAACTGACTTTGATGGGACACAAAAAGTGCTAGCAAAAAAGGACAGAGCTGACAAATTTGGCTTCATTAAAACTAAAAGCTAACATTTGTCAAATGATACAGCTAAGATGATAATAAATCAAGGCACAAACTTGCAGGAGCTATTTGCACACATATAACAATCAATGAGAAAAGAGAAACACCTTACATCAATGAGAAAGACAAACATTTTACTCTTGAAAAAGTGAACAAAAGCCTTGAACCAATAGTGCTCAAAAACCGAAATCCAAATAAATAAGGACCTTTGTAAAAACAACCCATGAATTTCATTAGTAATTAAGGAAATGCAAATAAAATTACAATGTGGTAGCATTCAGCACTTACCAAAATAGTAAAAATTCAAACCCCAAAAGACTGAGCTGGAATTGGCATACATTATTTGTGAGAACATAAGTTGTTATCACTTTGAAAACTTTTTGGCATTATTTACAATGGTGGACAATTCATCCTATGATGTGGAAATCCATCTCAAATATGTAACTCAATACAAATATGTGCACAAAAGTGTGCATCATATTATTTATAAAAGCCAAAAACTGGCTATATTTCCAAATATCGACCAATAGTAAAATGGATAAATTGAGTTCTATATTGCAATATTCTACAGCCATTGCAATCAACAGCTACACCTAACATATAAGAATTTAAAAAACATGACACAGAGAAAAAAGTACCACACATACACACGTGTACACACACACACACACACACAGAATTCTGCTATTCAGTTTGTATAATATTCTCATATCTAGCAAAACTAAACCATAAAGTAATGAATGGTAGTTTACATTTATAAGGGGGAATTTTGTTAGAAAAATAATTAATTGAACTGAGCAGTTATGGTTTGTACATTCTTCTATTTGTCTGTTAAGTCTCAATTTAAAATGCTTTAGGAAATTATTGGTATGGGTATTTAGAAAATAATTGGACTTCTCAGAACATTTTCAATAGAGTAATTTGGCTAAAAGGCAGACAAAATTTTTACATAAGAGAGAAGTAAAAAAAAAAATAGAGGTGATTGGCACATAAACATTGAAAAGATTAAAGCAGTGACCAGTGACAGCTCATTCAAATATAAATTATAATAAGCATATATTTTTGCACATTTAACTTGCTGATTCCTCAATCTTTAATTTGGTGTTGGTGAAAACCTTTACAAAGATGTCATGGTTCTTATTTTTTAAATTAGCACAGTAGTCCATAAACTCAATAATGAGTATCTATACCCTAGCTACAGAAAGTGAGATGTATTTTCAGTTTTGAGACATAACTAGCTAATGTTGATAGAAAAATTGTTTTGACCTTTAACTAATCATATATCTGTTGTAAAAATTTGCTTTCAAAATAACAAATATTAAAAGGTGGGTTTTAGTTATCAGTAGACATGCAGTTTATCTCAAATTCTAAATTAAATACATCTTTAGTATTCCTATCCTGTTTTTCACATTCTGGAATGGATGAATCAGAAATTTTATTATAATGACAAATGACATAAATATAGAGAAAAAGCTATTATAAAAATTAATGCAGAGACAAATGGAACAAAATAAATTTTCATTCAAGAAAGTAATTAATAAGAACTTTGCTATCTATATTCATAAGTCTGACTTCCTCATTATAATAAATATTCAGTCTTCCATTTTGAAATTTGCTTTTCTTTTACACGAAGTTGTTATCATTTAATTAAAGATATTCCATTAAATAGTTGACCTCTGACTTCATAAAACATGGTGCTAAGTTTGAAGAAAATTTCAAGTTAAAACCACCCTGGGCGATGTTGAAGGCAGAGAAATGCTTGGGGTGCTCAGAGCCAGAACCAGCTCTTACAGCACTGATAGTAAACCAAAGCTCTCTCTAAGTCATATGCCAGATTCTGCCAAATCCTGCACAACTGTAGGAATTGTGTCCTTAATTGTCTCCCTGGTTGAGTGAGAGAAATTACTGCAAGTCACAGTCATAAATTTGATGAAAAGGGTCAAGTTTCATGGTCTTGAGGCCATCAAAAAGTATTCTGAAATACTGATTAAATTTTGAATTCCATGGAGCCAGGGATATTGCTCAGTGGCACAAGTGCCTTCCCAGCAAATCAAGGTCATGAATTTGATTTCTAGCACCTCTCCCCCACAAAAATTTCAAATTCCACAGAATCATAATTTATGAAGGTATAGTATTCTAAAAGTGAAAGTCAAGGTTAAATGTATTTTGAGAACATAACAAAAAATATCAACTTAATAAAACTTTTTTAGTGGTATAAAGTTAAAATTACTGCTGGGTCATAGAATACGATTATTTTCATAGCTATTAACATATATTTCCAGGAAGCTTTGCAAAAATAGGTGTAATTATTTCTTTTCTGTGTGCAAGAGTCAGATATTTTGGACTTTTTTAGTCTTTTGAATTTTAGTCAGAGTATTACTGTGGTGCTGTTGCTAATATACTGATTAATTTCTCAGATACATACAACAAAATTTCTACACTGATAAGAGTGCTACTCAAGATTCCGAGTAGCCCTTGCTCTTGTTCCTCTTGAAATCTAATGAGCAAGCTGCTCTTTTAAATACATTTTTATTGGTCTGTTGCTCACAACCAAGAAACTCTGATGGATCTAATTTACCAGATGTAGTGTACTTTCTGGAGCCTCAGTTTCCCCTCTTCATGGTTCTAAAGCCAAAGGCAATGAAGGAGGATGAAGATAATTTCCAAGACAAGAAAGCAGAGCAAATAAATATGGGGTATGAGATACTGTTTCTATCACTTCTCTAATGGATACCGTGTCTATCACTTCTCTGATGAATAGTGTTTCTGTTGCTTCTCCAATAAAGATGAATAGACTCAGAAAGTAATGCCCTTAGAGAAACTAGCCTCTGTGAAGTAAACATATAAAACAGGAAATAAAATAAAAGTCCTAAGAACTCAAAAATACCACTAATTGTTTGAACATGGAAGAGATTTTTGGTACTCTTTGAGATCCAACAGGATCATAAAGATTTTAAAAATTAAGAGTTGTACAGAGTAGTAATATAGTAATATATAACATAGTATATTATTGGACATTTCAAAGGGAGATAGATTTCAGATTAGGCAAGGAAAACAGTATAAAATTTTTATTAGAGAAATAATGTATTTTTCCATTTTCTCTGTAGTATTAACTTTTTCAGGTTCTATTTGGTAATTTCTTCATTTTATATCCACAAAGAATCATAATTGTTTTTTTGAAAATAAAAATAGTTTTGAATGCATGGATGACATTAGAAAAATAAAAATATGTTGGAATATATGTGAGCACTAAACCTACAAGGATTTTGTGGGGACTGGAAGTCTGCACCCAGAGACTACTGTCAAAGAGGAACCCTCAGTGAGGCCCGTGGGTATTGGAAATCTGCACCCAGTGACCCGTTCACATCTGGGAACTGTCTGTGAGGCCACAGGGACCAGGAGTCTGCACACAGAGATGTGCGGTCATCTGGGAACCCAGAGTGAGACCCACAGGGACTGGGAAGCTATACCCAGCAACCCACAGTCATCCTGGAACCCCTACAGAGACATGAATAAGGTTTGGGAATTTGTGCCCTGTAACCTGCCCACACCCAGGAACTATCTCTTAGGCCATGGGGACTGGGAGACTATGCCCAGAGTCCTGCAGTCATGCAGGATCCTACAGTGAGGCCCACAGGGACTGGGAAGCTGAGCTCAGTGACCCGCCCACACCCAAGAACCATAAATGAGGCTCTTGGGGACTGGGAAACTGTATCCAGTGACCCAGAGTCATCTAGGAACACTCAGTGAGGCCCTCAGGGGCTGAGAGTCCACACCAAGCGACCCTCAGTCACCCAGAAATCCTCAGTGAGGCTTGTGGAGACTGGGAGTCTCTGCCCAGCAACCCTCCCACGCCAAGGTACCGTCTCTGAAGCCTACAGGGATAGGGAGCCTGCAGCAACTGGTAAGCCTCACTGAGGCCCCATGCTGGATAGGCTGCCAGCGAGGGAGCCAACTAAGACTAGGCAACCAACTGAATTGGAGGAACACAGGAAAATTCCAAAATGAAAGAACAAAATACAATCTCAAACTACCACTCCATCCAGACAAAGTACAGGGACATAGATATGGATTAAATCAGAAATCACACACCTCAAATTTCTGACATGATAGCAACAAAAAGAAACAACCCCAGAAAGTTCTAAAGGAAATCAGGCCAGAAATAAACTCTCATGTAAAAACAGAAATGATAAACGTAGTGGAAGAATTGGTGAGTATATCCAAAAAGAAACAGATAAAAAACTACAAGCATTATAGGAACTTTGGTGGCATGTTTCTTCACCCTAACTTTCTTTTTATACCAGCCTCTAACTTAAAACCCTTCAGTGACCTCTCTTTACTCTTGCAATAAATCCCCAAATTCCACAAGCCCCTGCTGTGGTCTGATTTCTGTTTGCCTTTCCAGGATTATAGCATAGGATACCACACACTGTTGTTCAAACTCAAACCCAATCACTTTTTTCAGATCCTCTAGTTATCCTTGGGTCATAGAGCCTTTGTAGGTACTCTTCCTTCTCTAAAGAAAAACCTACTTCCTGCTCCACCATACTTCTTCGCCAATTAATTCAGCACAAACTTTGCTCAACCCTGCCAACCTCAGAACAAGTAAGTTCTTTTTTCCCTCACTCTCCAGCAAAGTATTTAATCAGCCTGTAAGTGAGCATTTTTTGCATGTAATTACACATTTAAGACCTCTTAGACTGCAAGCTATGTGACAGCAGGAAAAGCATCAGATTTTATTTATCCTCTGCAACTAAGAGTATCTGGCATATTCAAGATTCACAATAATTGCAGAGTTAAGGAAGGAGTTGATTCTCTCAGTGCCAATGTTAGAAGCAGAATCTTGGGCTAGAGACCAGTGGTTGTGTGTGTTACAATTCTTCTAATACCCAAACAAGGGAGATAAAGATATGTCTACAGAAAAATTTTCCATAGGTTTCCATTGCATCAAAGCTTGAAAGTGCTGATGACTGTGTAGGTAGTATTCTATATAATCCCTGTATGGACTCAGCTGTGTGTCTCAGTCACATCTGGATGACCTCAGATTGCTGCCCTTCCTCTCTCAGAGAAAACATAGAGGACTGTTGTTCTGAATCTTTCTCTAGCAATCCTAAGAGAAAACAGGTAATGATAAAGTAATGCTTTTTTTGTATTTCTGTTTTCTAGTTTCCTTATATACTAGGTCATACATCTAAAAACATGGGTGTAGAGTCTGGTTCCAGGTAAGTCTCAGAAAACAAAAAAATTAACCTATGTTTAAAAATTAACCTATGTCTCTTATAGCAAGTGAGATTAGTCCACTGAATGAAAGATGAGATAGAAAAGAATTAGAATGGAGAAATATCTTGCTTTAAAAATAACAATGAAGAATATTGATTTCTAGTGTAAAAGTCTTGACCAGACACTAGAAATATATTTTTCCAGATATTGGATTAGAATAAAACATAAGCAACCTTTTCTAGTTTAACAATTAAAATAGTTACCTTTCATCCATGGAACACCTATTTAGGTAAGATGCATTTTAACTATTCCACACTGTACCATTTATGACTATGAATTAGCACACATATCTAGCAATTTGTACATTCAACATTCATTTTCAAAAAGCAAGGGAAAAATAAACTGATTGCTAGCAGCAGACAAGACAGCTGTTGAATTCAATGGGAGTTTTCCATTTGAATAGTTGATGTGAGACTTTTACTTGATTTTTTAGTTGAAGTGCATACTAAAGAGACATTAAAAAATTCCCAGCCTCAAAACAATAGGTGTGGATTGCCAAATACCTGTTTTTTTCTTCTCTAAAGCCTAGAAATTTTATTCAACATTTTTATTTGAATTTCAGGCAAAATTTCAAATGCATTTTGATTTTTAAAAACAATCACCAATCTGTTCCTCCAATCTGTAGAGTGATAAAGTGTAAAGAATTCTCTGAGCTTTCATCTCTATTATCAGTAATCACTGAATCCTATAAAATACATCTATTTGAATTCTTTTCAGCTAGTTCATCAAATCAGGTTGCAGAAGCATATAACTTATATTTATTTTCTCTCAATAGACTATATCTTCACCATAGGAGGAGATTATTGTATTCATGACTGTGTTTTGGTTCTCCAAAATACAGGTCAGGCACAAGAGGCAGACAATAGACCTTTTTGTTTAGTCACTGTGCACACAGATTGCTCATGTTGAGAAAAATTATAATGCCATTCAGGAAAAATCTTTTCTACATGTTCTGAAGAAGACTCGTGTGTAAATCCTTAATATTTATCATATAGTATCTGCTTTGAGACAAATCAGGTACATAAAATTTTTCCTTTTGGATCTGCTGTCACCATGTATTTACCTAGCATTTAACTTATGAAAATAGATGTGTATGTTACTAATTCACATGGAACAGTTTTGATAGAGTTAATTTTTGGCATACATAGTAATCATTAGAGAGATAAAAAATATTTCTTTCTACTTCCAGAAGGTTCTCATGTACTTGGACCTCATGACTCAGATCTCCAGAGGGTCCAAGTCAAAAACTCTTTTGATACCCAAGTTGACACTAAATAGTGAATCCCTTTAAAAATAAGTCACATAATTGCAAGTCACAGTAGTACAGGTAAATATTCTCATTCCAAATACAAAGATCAGAGGGCTAGAAAAGAACAGAACCAAGGCAGGACTGATTGAAAATTAAACTCTGTTTGTTCCATGTCTGCCATCTAGGGCATGTAGTGGTGACATGAATTCCAGAGGGTGTAGGCAGCCCCATCTCATGGACTTGCTGATTGCTTCTTTCTTGATTTGGTTCTGCTTGCTTCCTGTGGCTCCCTCAGCAAACATTCCATATTTCTGGAATCTTTGACTTTCTAGTGTTTATACTAAATCTTCAGCTTCCTTCTGATAGCCTCATGAATTCATCTCTCCAGCATACAACACCTGGCCTCTCAGGCCTTCTTTGAAATCTGAGTGGAAACCTTCCTGACCCACAAGTTTCGTATTGTACATGATGATAAAACCAGCATCATATAGATGGTTCCAAGGTCTACTGTCAGTGGTAGAAGTAATCAGGTCCCTTCAGACCATGGCTCCAGTGAAAACAAATTTCTCCTCACAGCATCTAACAGTTCACTTCAAGGTGAGGATAGAAATATTCTATAGGTTCTGCTCAGATCTCTGTTTTTATTTTAATGGGAATAAAACAGAAGAATAAAACAAAAACAGTGCTAAGACTGTAGGAAATCCAAAATAGTTACTATCCTGCATATTATTATCCTTTAAATAGTTGCTCAGACTACCGACCTTAGGCTTGCAAAGTTAATCAAACAATACAAGCATTAGGTTGTTTCTTTACCACAGTTGTTACCATCTCACTCAGCCTGTGTTCCTCCAAATCAGCTGGTCGCTTATAGGGCTGGGGGATTCTTCTCTCCCAGCCCCACAAAACGACTGTCTCAAGGTGTGTGTGTGTGTGTGTGTGTCTTTCTTCCTGGTTCTCCCTAGCTGGCAGGACTACTGCTGGTGCATCTACTCACATCTCTTGTCTATTATGCTGGAACAGAAAGGCAGAAATGTGTGTCCAAAGCAAAGCCAGTAAGAATGGCTTTCCATGTGCGATCTACCATTCTCTGTCAACTTTTACAGAGTGTGGGCTCCAGGAGAAACATTTATATATGTGAGATGGTAGAATAAGTCTTATTTTGGCTGCAGAGGTCTTTCAAGCTACCATAGGAGTTTACTAACTAGGCCCCTTGAATACCTCTATTAAACTCTGTCTTGGCTGATGGGAAAATTGAGGTATTCCACATCTCCACAGAACAGAGGCTGGCAGGTCCTTGCTTTCAGGAGATCATAGCTGATGTATTTGTGGATATTGAACACCTTCATGGAAAATTCCTAATCTAGGGGTTTGACTGGTCCTCTAGGCCAAGCCCTTTATGAGATCAACAACACTATCTATATGGTTTGGGCTTGGAAATACACCATGAGAAGACTGTTGACACCTGTTTTCTTGTGTCCATTGTCCCTCCTGCTTAACTGAGACTTGATAGTATGCCACAGGCAGTCTATTCAGCCTGGGGAGCTGAATAGACCAGAAAACTGTAAGTTAGAAAGCAAGGTCAGATCCCTGTTGTGAATGCTGATCCTGATGTATCAACTTTATTGGATGCAGAAATACCTAGTAGATTAGTAAAGCATACTCCTGCTAATGTGTGAGTGGGTCGTGGAGGTGTGGCCTTGGGTGCTATAAATATGGTCCCTCACCGTTTCCTCTGTGACACTGTTTCTCCAGTCTGCTTCCTGGCCACCATGAATTAAGCAGCTTTGCTCTTCTGTGTCCTTCCTCTATAATGTTTCTGTTTTGAAGCCATCTGATCAAAGACTGAAAATGTGAACCAATTAAACCTTTCCCCCTTTAAATTAAACTTTTGGGTCTTGTGTTCCTCAATGAACACATAAAAATAGGAAAAACAGTATATTTATTTGTTAAATGAATATGTCTTGCAACTTTTAGTTTGGTGAAGACTTAAAGAAATCTATCCTTCCATCTGGATTTTAAAAAAGGAATAATAACACAAATAGTAAAGCACTCAGCACTGCCAATAGGAAAGGGTCTAAAACTCACTCTTACTTTTTTGAGAGAGAATATTTGAATTTAAAGAAGTCAGGAGCAGAATATAGAAAATGCCAAGAGTCTATGTGAAACGCTGTTTTTTTTTTTTATGCTCTGGAGATGTGAAGAAGACAGACAAGTTCTGAATGAAGATACTACCTGAGTTTGAGGGAAGACGCTGAGCGCATGTGGCAATGTGTGAGAAAATAAGACCCGACAAGAGCGCTCCTTCTGTGTGATCAGTGGACCAGGATCCCAGCCTAGCCTGAACTGAGAGAGCCGTCACACTCTGCGCACCACCCCACCAGTCGAAGAACACAGAAGGGCTGTAAGGAAATTATCTTTGTGACACACATAAGCTTAACCAGATGGTGGGAAGAAAAGAAAAATAAGAGGAAACCAAAGCTCTAAGCCACAGAGACCTAGACAATGAATCAGAATAAGAAACTCTTTGGGAAAAATACAGTCCCACTTTATTCAGTGGACTTTGCATACAGTATTTGGAACATAATTCCAGGTTAATAAAAAAAGAAAGAAGGAGAAAATAAAAACACATAGTTATGATACAGCTGCCTGGGTCTGGGTCTCTCTGCCTCCACTGACTATCAGGTAGGCTCTCAGGTTTTACTGTTAATCCAAGTTTATTAACAAAGTGGAAAAAATTGATTAAGCTTATTTCACTCTAGCAGTGAATTTTTTATTTGTTTATTTTTCTGTGCATATGTGGTACTGGAATTATGCCCACTACCTTCTTACTGAGCTACAATTCCAGACCTTTTTATCAAGAGAGTTGGTCTTTCTAAGTTGCTAAATTGTTCAAGATGGCCTTGAATTTATGATTCTCCTGCCTCAGCCTCCCAGAGTGTGGGGATTATAAGCATGTGACACCATGTCTGACTAACAATGAATTTTCAACAACATATTAAATCATTTTCACTTGTCCCAGAACTTACTTGTCATAGCAATCAGCCATTTTCAGTCAGAAGTCTGTAACATCCAAGAAATGCTTATTAGTCAGTATGTTTTACAAACCCATTAAAGAAAAAAATGACATCTCAGCTGTATTAATGTGAATTGCCACCAAATTCTTTTATCTTTTTTTGTGCCAGGGTCGAACTCACTACTGCGCTTGCAAGGCAGGGACTTATGCCGCTGAGCTAAATCCCTGGCTGCTACCATACTCTTAATGACGTTTAAAGGCAATGATCAGTAAGTGAATAAAGTATGAGAAAATTTTCTCTCAAAAGTCATTATTGTTTTAATTCATACATTTGCTTATGGTGGCTAATTGTATTCATATTACACAAAGTCTATTTCAAAGGTATAAAAAGCAGTTTTATTGTTACAAGCAATCTAATAAATGAGTCCAAATAGTTTGATGGTAATGGAAACAGCCAGGGAGTAGTCTTTCTATTAGGCTGATTGCTTCACAGTAATAAGAAACATAATTGTTCAGACATACAGAAAACATTTTTTTTAGGCTCAGCATTACTAACTTATTCAGAAAACAGCAGGTTGGATGTTTCCACTTATAATTCAATAAAACCAAAATACTGCACTTTATCTATTTGAATAAAACAAGTATTACAGCTGCAAGGCTTCATGACTGAATGGTTTTGATAACTCTCTACCCCAATGCATTGTCAAAAGGCATTCAATTGGATATACTACTTTTGAGTGCAATAAAATTACACCAGAGGACTTTTTTCATGTTTTTACAGATTTTTTTCATGATATTGGAAAGAAACAGAGCATTTTGCTGTGCTCAATTCTATTAATTTTAAAATCTCAAAAATAAGGTCAGATTGGATGCTCCAAGTACACATTGATTGAAGTTTGGGTGGCTTCTTACTCTCTCTATTTGTGTGTGTGCGTGCACGTTTGCATGTGTAAGCAAAGTATCCTTTCATAAAACTCTGAAACGTGGAGCATTGCTAAAGTTTCAAATACCATGAAATTTCAACAGTGATTGTGTTAATATGGTAAGATCTTCAAGATAGACTATTTGCAATGGAATTATGACATCTTCCTGTTTGGATTTGAATACCTTTAAATAGCGTGAATCTCTTGTTGTAAGATAGCCCCATACACATCCTGAGAGCTTATACCTCCTAGAAGGATGCACCCTAAGGTAATACTGGAGAGGGACTGGACATCAGCTTTCTCTCCTGACATCCTTCAGGACTATGGTCTCAATAGCCTCAAATGCTGATGACTTTCAAATCAACATTTCTATTCCTGACACCTTCTTGGAAATATTGGATCACTTAACTATCATCACATAATTGACTAGTGGCAACTCAAACTTAATTCAACCAAAATAGAACTAGTGTTTAAGTTCTCATTGTTTTTAGCAGAACAAAGGAAACCACAGTTCTCCTTGCTACTCAAGACAAAATCCAGGAATTACCCTCGGTTCCTTTTTTCCCCTCACATTCTACATTTAGTTGATCAGGGAAACTCTTCAGCTCTCTCTCTAAAACATCGCATACCCCTCATTTTCCTCATCTCTCCAGGTATAATCCAGCATATCTCAGGTATTTTTGTTTTACAAGACTTCCTGCTTCTACTTATTTCCCTATAATCCATATTCCTCACAATATCCTGAGTGATCAGAATTTTTCTTTTCTTCTCTGCTTAAAATGCTACAATAGCTTTCCGGTGCTCTTGGAATAAAATCTATGTTTCTAAGAAGTCCTACAAATCTCACCCTTGCCTACCACTGGGACCTCATCTCGCTACTATCAGTTCCTTCTCCATTGGCTCTCTTTTGATTCCTTGAATATGCCAATTGCACTCTTGCCTTTTACTTTTCCACTAGTTTCCTTACCTGCCTCAACTCTTCTTTCAAAAGTCACTCAAATACAATAATACCATGAACAAGAGCCTAAAATAAGGAAGTGACCTAACAGCATGGAAGCACAAATGAAGAACACAGGAATGGCATGATAAAAATTGGGTAACTTATGTCACAGGAAAACTTCTGGTGGAAAGTCTCTGACGGTAATTTGGAAGACAAATAGTGTCCTTAGGCACTACTGTCTAGAGACAGTTTTGGTTTACCAAACTGAGGGAAAAAATGTTTTAGGTGTCTACTGGGTGGAGGCCAGGGATGCTACAAAGTATAGAACACCCCAGGGCACTAAGGAAGTTTAAAATATCAGTAGAGCGGAGCTGAGAAATCCTTAGTATGGGTTTGTGCAAAGATTTAATTAAGTTTATCTACCTGCTCAAAAACACAGGTGAAAACACTAGAAAAGAATTTGGAGAATGATTCATTCCTGGCAATGGATCCTCCTAGAATAAAAGGAGCAGAAAACTTAACTTTCTAAGGTTTTTGATGGAGCCCAAAATCGTATCAAAACGGTGGCTTCAGATTCTGCACAGTGGTGCTTGTGGCAGATGTAAAGGACTGTCTGCACGGATGTTTGACTGAATGGATAGATACTACCAAGAGACACTGACATAAAAGGTAGAAACATATTTTCAATCTTTTCTTTCAAAAATATTTAAAGGACACAAAGATTTAAATATCTTCTTTCCAAGCAATTTTAAAACTTTAACAGTGTATATTAGTACTTTCTACAGTGAGAGCTCATAGGATATACCTGCACATCACTGTTTATACAAGGAAGGTCTTCTTATTCTGTGTTATAATTTATTTCTGGTTAGAGTATGACTACAATGATGTGATGATTCCTAGATTTTCCCAAAATTATAATTACTGATTTAAAACTTTTTGAATCATGCTTATTAGTGCAGTTAAAATTTTACATAAGGAAGAATACATAGTAATTTGAAATTCATTATGTCAAAAACTTTTTGAAAATCATATTTGCCTTTTTCATGGTCTTCATTCTCATAAAAATGCTGTTTCATCTGCACTAGACTAGATGATGTTCTCTCTTAATATTAGGACAGAAATGTAAGGAGGACTTATCCTAGAGCCATAGGTCAAAGCACAAATGATTTGTTTGATTTCTTTGCCTGAATTTCATGCAACAGCTCTTATACAATTCACATTCTGGAAAATAAAAAGATTTAAAAATGGGTAATCTTTAAGTTTTAAAAATATGGAATCAAAACAAGGAAAAGAAGACATAAAAGTCAGATCAGTGTAGCAAACTAAAAAGAGAATGAGACCAGGAATGGGGAGATCTGGATTTTTCCCTCATGAATCCCATTAATTAAATTTAACTAATTGTGTACTCATGTAGGCTCTGCACTGGAAACCTAGAGGAGCATTCTTGTGACCGAAACTTTGACATAATTTTACCCAATCAGTCCCTGAATCCAAGGCTACTCATCTGCCAAATTAGAAGTTTGGAATGGTTTTTTTTAGGCTTCCCTGTGTTTGGCATTGTAATCAATTCCGTGTATTCCCATTCATCACATTCACTAACTGCTTCTTTTTTCAGAAAACTGCATATATCTTTTAATAAAAATTGCTAATAATGTTTATGCCACATTTTATCAATTTACCTGATAAACTGATAAAAAGTAAAGTTTTCTTTAGGGCCCAGGGATACAGGGATGAAGTCCACAAGTGAATCTGGTATAGAATGAAGTTATTGATTACAGTGAAAGTATTTACTTATCTTCCTAAATTTCATTCTTATTTTCTAAGAAGCACAATTTCCACAGATATAAAAATGAGTCAAGGAATTATACCACAGCACAGACATACATAAAATAGGGACAAGTAACTACAATTTTTTTTAAAGGAAGCATAGGTGATAAAAGAAATATCCAAAGAGGCAGTGTACTATTATTTGGCATTGGTTTTACTATTAAAACTTGTCAAACCTACCAGGTTCAAACTGCTGAAAGAAATAGCTTTGTTAGCCTTTATTGCCTCTCTCCTCTGTCCTAGATCAATGATGAGAATGTCAAAAGTAAACAGCTCCTTATTTTTTTTTATTTTCCAGGGGAAACTCATAATAATTGCACATAATACTCTGATTAATATTCACTGATGTGACATACTCGCCAAGAGGGTATCAGAAAGGATATTGAAATTCCCATCCATATAGAAGAGGAGGAAAAGTTTTAAAAAATAAAATGATCTGTGAGGTAAAATAAAAGCAATTGATGGAGAAAGGGGCCAATTTCCTCAGACCTGATCAGGAGAGTTGACTTTATAGCCAGCTTACATCGGAGGTGAATGTTAGCTAGCATAAAAGGGCTGGAGTAAAAGAAAGTAAACTATTATTCTGAGTGGAAAATTGTCTCTAATAATTCTTTACTTCTTTGAAGGGATAGAAAATAAAATAATTGATTAATAATACTTTGTGAAAAGCTTAATAAAACAATTATTTTCCCTTGAAATATAGCTATCTCAACTGTGTAGTTAAAACTGTTCAACTAGGAATAAAAGTGAAGATTATTGGGGTTTTCAGTTCCTGAAACTGTATTAATTGATTACTAAGTTACGAATTACTACAGTATAAAGAGTGTAGTAACCTAACCATGGTTAGATTCTTATCTGGAGGCTCAACTAAAAGAGCTTCCATTTCTTCACTCATTCTAATAATGAAAGTATCCGTTTCCACTTAATATGACTTCAGGTTTCATTAGAAACAATGAGGAGAAGTGTGCATGTGGAGAGGCTGTGTTCACTAGAGAGATTCTAATATGCTGTTTTCATGGGGCTGATGTTTCATCACCTTGGCCCTCTTCTATTGGTTTGAATTCACAGATTCTGGATGCAATCAGAGAGGGGTGATTAACAAGAAAAGAAGGATCAGTGGGGTCGGCTTGGAGTCTCAGTCATAATTCACCTTCTATCCACCAATAAGTCACACCTCTTCCACATGCAAAATGTATTTCCCCCCTGCTAATATTCCCAGTAGTAGCATTCAGTTATTAGCATCAGCTCAAAGTACAAACTCTCATCATCTAAATCAGGACCAGGTGCAGATGAGTCGCCTGCAAATGACTGTGAATTATAATTTCCTGGGAACAATGCCTCTCCATGGGTGAACCTGTCTATCTAAGGAGAATGGCTACCTATTTGAACATACCCAGCATGCAATGGTGGGATAGGTGTGGAGCACCTGCTACAGGCATTCTCTGTTACAAAGTCAGAACACAAAGGTGAAAGAGAATTATTGATCCTTAGTGGTTCAGAAATCAAGTCAGTCAGACAAAAGTTAGTTCCATTATGATTCAAAAGCTGAAAACAATTTTCAGTGGTTCTTAGCTCCCCTTTTCAGAACTAACTTTCTACCAGTGTGCTATCTTCCATTTTTTATAAATGATAGCACCAAGCCATTTTAGCAATCTGCTTCCTATCAGAAAAATGATGGGAGCCCAACAATTTCTTTTCCTTTTGTACCTAGTCTGTTCTTTTACATCCAAGCTAGAAGCATTTTCTCTGAAATGATTTTCTAAAACATTTATGACTTTCCCATGTATTTCAACGTAGTAGACAAAAGCCACACCCAAAGATCTTTTCTAATTCTTCTGTTTCTGTCTTCTCTTGAGATAAATGACGAACACCAATTTCTTTAATGCTAAAAAAAAAAATAAAAATAATGGTAAGAAACTTCAAAATGAGTAACAATGGTTAGTACATTGCATATGTTAACTATAAGATAGTACAAGATATAAGCATGAAAAATTGATCAAACAATACAGGCACAAAGATTTCTTTTCAATGAATTACTAGTAATTAGTATAACAATCATAACTACTTTATATATATGTATATTTTTCTTTTTCCTTTCCTCCGTTTTCCTTTCCTCTACTCGAGTTTCTCTCTCTTTTTTTTTTTTTTTTTGAACAGTTTCTTCCAATTTCACAATATCTACTGAGTATGTTGGGTCTTATTTACTTTTTTATCTTCTTTAAAATTTTTTTTTATTATTCTGAAGGTAGTGAAGTACAATAGAACAAGACAGAACAAAGTCAATTGAGACAGTGCAGTGAAATTGGTACAGAATGTCACAACAGGTTATCGGGGTAACAGTAATAGATAACCGTAGTATATCTCGTTATCTTTACAATAGTTGTTCTTTCAATCAGTTACAGCAAAATCAAACCAAATACAGAATACTAAAGAACTTATCAAAACAGATTATTGAATAGAGCAATACAATTAATCAGAACAAAGCAAAACAGTGATAACAATATTTGCCTTCAAAGAGATGGTAGAAGGAAATCCCCCTTATTTGCTATATTGCATACGGTTAACCTCCCAAGAGGTGCTTGGACCTCTGGCTCCCATTTGCTAATGGGGGAGGGGGATAGGATGTTTGATTCTCAGCTTGTATGCCAGTAGGCTCAAGGCTGCTTACCAGGGAGGTGAGCGCATTGCTTTGTTTCCCAGTGTCCTAAGTTTCAACACTAGGGAGACAATATGATGTTTACACAAGTGAGTCTGGTTTATTTCATTTGTGAGTATGGTCTCAAGTTGAAGCCATTTACTTCTAAATATCTCAAGTGTATTCTTAATAACTGAGTAGTAGTACTCCACTGTATAAAAATACTACATCTTTTTTATCCATTCCTCAGTTGATGGGCAGGTGGGTTGTTTCCAATGCTTACTATTTACAAACTGTGCGGCTATAAACATGGGTGCACATACATCACTACGGTATGGTGTTTTTAATTTTTTAGGAAAATACACAGAAAGGGAATATTTGGCTTGAATGGGATCTATAATCCTGGTTTTTTGAAGCATCTCCACACTGATTTACACAGTGGTTGAACCTGTGTACACTCCCAGCAACAATGGAGAGGGTTCCTTTTTCCTCACAGCTTTGCCAGCATTTGTTATTGGTTGATTTCTTACTGGGGTGAGATGGAATCTTGGTATTGTTTTAATTTGCGTCTCTCAAATGTCCAATGATGTTGAATTTTTTTCATATATTTATGTTCTATTTGTATTTCTTCATCTGAGAAGTGTGTGCTCATCTCAGCTGCCCATTTTTGGATTGGGTCTTTGAATTAGGGGGTCTGATTTTTCCAATTCTTTGTATGTTCTAGATAGAAGTCCTTTGTCTGAAGAACATTTGGCTAAATTTTTTTCCACTGTGGGTTGTCTTGTCACTCTGTTGGTGCTTTATTTTGCTGTGCAAAAGCTTTTAATTAAGATGTTGATTCTTTGAAGTGTTTCTCGTGCATTTTTAGTTTTGTTCATGAAGTCTTTGTACTATGTCTTCAAGATTTTTACCTACTTTCTCTTCCAGTAGATTTAGTGTTTCTGTTTTAATATTTAGATCTTTTAACCATTTTAACTTCAGCTTAGTGCATGGTGATAGACATGGGTCTAGTTTGATTCTTCAGAATGCAGAGAGCCAGTTTTACCAGCACTATTTTTAAAGAGGCTATCTTTTCTTCCAGTGAACATGTTTGGCCCTTGTGGCTCAGTGTATTTGTAGTTGTGTCTGCATCTTCCAATTTGTTCCAATGATCCTTAGGTCTGTTTTTTGTTTTTTTTTTGGCCAATACTGTGATTATTTTATCACAGTAGCTTTGCAGTATAATTTCAAGCCAGGAATTGTGATTCCTCCTACCTTACATTTGTTGCCCAGTATTACCTTTGCTATTCTAGGTCTCTTCTGCTTCCAGATGAATTTTAGAAATATTTTCTCAGTTCTGTGAATATTTTCTCAGTTCTTAGTATGTTAAAGGTATTTTGATTGGGATTGCATTAAATCTGTATAACAATTTTGGTAGTATGACCATTTTCACAATGTCAATTCTTCCTATCAATGAGCAAGGCATATCTTTCCATTTTCTGATATCCTCTTTAATCTCCTTTTTCAGAGTACTGTAATTTTCAGTATACTGATCCTTTACTTTCTTTGTTAGATTGATTACTAATTACTTCAGTTTTTTGGGTGCTATTGTGAAGGGTGTGGTTTCCCTAATTTCTCTTGTCAGTTTGTAAGAACAACAAATTTAACTTTTTAGACTCCTTATGATTAACTGAGTAGATCTGTGAGGAACATTCATAATTTCCTCAGCTTTTTCTTTAAATCACATTTTCTTAATTTTTAGCATCTAGAAGAACAGAGAATTTTCCCCTAGCTACTTTTTGTTTGTAGTGTTTTTCTTCAATATACCTTTTCCTCTCATAATTTTCAGTGTCTTCAGCAATTGGCTTGGAAATATTTTCCATTATAATTTTTGCCTTTGCATATAACTGTTGGAAATAATTACTCTAGATTAATGCTATTATTTGTCTTCATACATCTGTCTTCAAATGATGCAGTCTTCACTTTTTAGACCTTCTGATAGGATCCTCAAGGATCTGGTTTCAAAGTCATTCTGACATTTTTAGGTATTTGTTGCAGTGCAATCTCACTTCTAAACAACAATATTTTGATTTGTTTGCTATTGCTTTATATGAAATCGCCACTTAGTAGCTTAAAGTATCTTAGTTTCCATAGGTCAGCAGTGTGGGCATGACTTAGCCAGGTCTTCCTCTCTGAGCCTCCCAAATCTGCAGTCAAGGTCTTAGGCAGACTTGCATTTTATTTATCTGAGGCTCAATTAGGGAGGAATTCACTTGCCTGATCATGTGTTAGGTGGCAGCATTCAGTTCTGGTGGCTAGAGAATTCACAGCATCTTTACATGGAATGTTCTAGAATGTAATATTATTATGGGAATTCCATCTCAGGGCCTTTCCATATTCTAAAGGTTAGAACAAAGTCACAAGTTCTATTCACATTTAAGGGTCACATTATATACACTAGGAGAAAAAGATAATTGGGTCCACCTTGGTACTTTTATTCTTTCCCAAAATTTACTAATCTTTTTCTCTACTACTCTCATCTTATTTTCCCACCAAAGTGTTAAAAATTCCTCATTATAGTGTACACTTTTACATATCTGAGCTTTTGTTTATCCTATTTTTGTAACTGGAATAGCATTCAATCCACCTCCAGTTGTTATTGCACGTATGTTGGCTAAGTTTCTTAATATTCATGGGTTGAAGTCAGCACTGCTATCAACTCAGCTGCCTATCAAAAACTTGAGTTTCACTCTTGAATTTTCTTGATTTTAGCAGAAAAATAACTTCTGTGAACCTGACATAAAGAAAGTTATTTACAAGAGGTCATAGGAAAATAAGATAAGTTTATGTTCCTCCTGCCTGACTTTGGAAATGTTTAAGAACAATCAGTATTTTGTTTCCAGGTTACATCTGGACCAAGAATGTAGATTCTCTCCCTCTCTTATGTTCTCTTTTCAATGTTCTTCCATATAAAACCAGGGTCATTTCTAGAAAGGATTATATCAGGTTCATCTGCACTCTACCCTACAGGGTTTATTAAACCATGTACTTACTCACCTAATGTGTCTTGAGTCCCTATGGTTTATTAACACTTTGATGTACAGTGATGTACAAGATGTCAGCCCTACATGAGTGACTTGCCAGCTAGCAAAGCAGACAGAGATGAAAATAATTTTCTCTGTCTGAATCAGATATAAAGTATATAAGAAAGAAGTGATGAATGGCTGTAAGAGGTAAGTAAGTAGCAATTTTTAATTTTGAAATTGAACAAAATTTAGACTTTATACTACTCTAGGTAGTGAAGAGCCACAAAATATTTTTTAATTTGAAAGTTTATCAATTTTAATATTATTTGAGGAAGGTAACTAAGGTAGAAGATTATTAAAAGGCAAATACAATACTCCAGCTGTAGAAATAATGAGGGATTCCATTCAAGAAGTACCTTAGAGGTTCATTTGAAAAAAGGTGATAGCCTCTGGATGAAGAAAAAGGAAGCTTGAATAACACCAAGGTGTTTTTCTTAGGCAAATGTCAGAAAGATGGAAGCATAAATCAAGGGGGAATGGAGGAAAAGGTGCTGGCTTTAGAAGAAAGACTCAGGAATGTGAAACTAGATGTAGTGTCAGTGTGCAAACTCAAAAGCTGTTTGCCCATTATCTGATTAATCCATGGATATGAGTGTTTCTCTAAATGAGGTTTAGAAAATCTAGGAGGTGAAGTATAATGAGTGATTTTTATTTTTCTTCCAAGGGACAAAACCCATGGATTTCTGTACATCTCTCTTGGCACAGTTAGCATGGTTTTCCTAAGTGGTAAAAACTTGGTGATCTCTCATTAATAATAGTTCTTCCTTTGAATGTTTGGGTGCAAGTGTTTGCCAGGCATTTGCCAATGCCAACTCAATAGATTTTTAAAATTCCAGTGCTTTAATCAATCAGATTGCTTGTGAGCTACAAGCATATAAAAATACTTTGATATAGAAAGAATGTTCCATTTTTAAGCAATGTTTCTTTTGTTGATGGTTATATAATGAATAATTTAGTGGAAATTTATTTTCATGGAGAAAATAGATTAGCTTGAAAATTAGTATCAGTCCAATTTAGAAATGATGCATCTTACCACACACTGCATGAAAATATGCCATTATTGAAAATAATGGTGCATGAAAGAAAGTTTCATATTTACAGCCAGCATCACACTCATTCAGGAAATAAGGAAAGAATACCATTGATATACTATGAATTAAATATTTTTATTAAGTCATTCTAAAAACATTGCAGAATATTTTGAAAAGAGTAAAATATATAAGTTAACTATTATAAAATAACTTACAAACCATTTTACATGTATTGTTTATAGCTATAATATCCTACCTTCTACTTCATATCCTCAGTTTCATTTAAAATTTGATTTAAGACATCCATATGTTAGTAATGTGATATTTATTATTATGATCTACATTTGTATTTGTCAACCAACTATACCCACTTTAATTTGTCTGCTAAGGTTTCATGTGTTTTTGTTGTTTAGATAATCCTGAATTGAACACCTTCCTCAACAGTGTTTCCCCTGATTTTAGTTTACATTTTTAATTAGGATAAAATTGCTATAAGCTGACTCATTAGAAAATATATACTAGAAATCTTTTTATGGCTTTTGGTTAATATTGCAAGTTGCTTTGTAAGAAAGTTGCATGAATTTGTCTTCTTGCTTGCAAGATATAAAAGTACTATTTTCACAGTATCTTCTAAAAAATATACTTTAAGTGGGATGACAAGTTATTTCACCTTAATTTGCCTTCTGTCATTATTAGCAAAACCAAATATTTTTGCCACCTTTAATGGTTCTACTTCTTTTGATGAAAATAAATGTTTCCCAATTATATTGGATACTATTTACCTTGCAACTGAATGCACTTTTCATAAGGAATCTCTAACTCTGATTATTTATATTGAAATGTTTTTTCTTTGTTTTGTTTCTTTGGTGGAATAACGTTTAAAATAAATTTAACAGCCAGCTAGAATTACTACACATAAAAATTCCTCACAACAATCAGACATTATTTTTATACCATAATGGCATGTCTATAATTTAAATAATATCATTTATTTCTCTTGACAGAACCCTCCAAGATCACTCCCAAGACTTGATATTTCTTTAGAGATGACTCATGCCATCATTCCAAATGTGCTTCCTATAAAAGCATTTGGTTTTTTTAAAACAAAGTGGAAGCCCAAGTGGTTACAAAAGAAATGACATTAGTTACATATTAATATCTTATAAACCAATTCACATCTTGCAGATTATGATTCTTCAAATTCTTTTAACAAGAGCAAAATTATAGTTGACATTAAATATGCTTTACTTAATGTCAGGAAAATTTGTGAAAATGGAAAATAAGCATTAATCTTGGTCTCAACCACAAGTGAATAGTATCTACAATGTCTGCTTTTTTCTGAAGGAGTGATCAATGCCAGGAAACAGCAAGGAGAAATGAGATGACCATAGGTTCTGGTTAGAAAATCTGAATTCAAACCATGGCTTTGCCAATTAGCACTAACCAAATGAATTCAACCTCACTAAATCACATTCACTTTCTCATCCATAAACTGCACCCTTGGCCCCAGACTGCCTATGCTTTCATGCTGCACACTTCTCACATGCCCCACTAGTGCACAGACCCATGACACTGGGCCATCCCTTGGCCCTGGACCGCGTATGCCACCACACCGCATGCTTCCCATGTGGAAGCCTGGACCAATGCCACCATCCTGCCCTTCTGCCCTGGACTGCCTATGCCACCACACCATGCACTTCCTGTGTGCCCCACAGACACCCCAACAAATGATACCAACCTGCCCCTGGGGGACCCCCCAAACTCCTGGGCCTAATACTTCTATTGATCTCTGGTTCCTACCCTTTCTCCCAGAACCTTGGACTATAGCAGATTGACCATGCTGGCTTGATGGAAGATTCAGTTGCTGCCTCACCCAAACAGAAGACCTCAGCAGGCTCCAGTCAGTGTATAGAGTGTGTCCCTAAAATAGAGGTCTACAGTGGGTAAATAGGGGCAGTAGTAAAGCTCCCTCCAACTAACTGTAAGACCTTGGAAAGTCTAGCAAGAGTGTGAGTGGCTCCCTTCTCCTCACAGAGAACATCAAGCAGGGTGAGGAATGTGCCAAAAAGGCCTCCGCCAACTTAGAGAAAATCAGAAGGGCTTATGAGACACACAGGCACACAGTAGGAACACAGTAGGGCCTCAGATAACACAAACACTATAGACAGGGAGATTTGGTGACCTGAAACAACATGAAGACAAACTAACAGCAGCAAGAAGAGGTGACGTACATCAATACTCCTAGGCTTGTCAGCCCTGAGAGAATATAGAACTCACCCAACAGGCCCTGCAGGAGGAATTCAGGTGATTCATCCTTCTTTTCCTTGCGGTACTCAGCAACTGGAAAACATCAACCACAAAGTAGAACCCTAAGATTCACAATACCGATAGTTGAGACTATTGGGATTGAAAGACCAAATAATTGCCCAAAGGGTGAAAATGACAAAATGAAAAAGCAAAATACAATCTCAAACATCTAGCCCATCAGGAGCAAGTCCAGGAGACATTGAGATAGAGGACTTTAAAAGTCATACCCCAGAAATCTCCAAGAAGATAGCAAATGAAATACAGAAACAAATCCATAGGCTATGGAGGAAATCAAATTAGAAAGTTTCCCAAGTAAAGATAGAAATAATAACCTTAGTAAAGGAGTTGATCAAGACAGTCAGAGAAGAAATAGATAAAAAAATACAGGAACATGGGAAATTGATTGAAACCTTGAATGAGCAATATAGAAAACAAGCAGAATCTATGAAACAAATTCAAAGAAATATCCAAGGAACAAAAACTTCTATTGAAAGCTGGAAAAACTGTTTAAATGAAGCTGAGGATAGAATTTTGAACCTTGAGGTCAGCAATCATGAAAGAGTAGAATCTTTAAAAACAACAAAGCAACTTGAAATTACAATGCAGCAGCTTCAGGATGATACCAAGAGAAAAAAACATATGACTAATAGGCATCAATGAAGATGCAGGAATCAACACAAGTGACATAGGTAAACTATTCACAGAAGTAATAGTGGAAAATTTCCAAAACATGGGGAAAAATCTGATACACAGATAAGTGAGGCATATAGAATGCCAACTAGTCATAACCAACATAAATCTACACCCAGACATATAATAATTAGAATCCCAGACATACAACATAAAAATAGAATACTAAAAACTATTAAAGACACAACTCACCTATCAAGGAAAACACATCAGAATCATGGCAGACTTTTCAGCACAAACTCTTGAGTTAAGATGAGCTTGGAGTGAAGTATTTCAATCCCCAAAAGAAAACAACTTTCAACCCAGACTGATGTACCCAGCAAAACTGTCTTTCAAATTTAATGGAGAAACAAGATACTTCTATGACAAAGGACAACTGAAGAAATTCATGTCCACCAAACCAACCCTAGAAAGAGTATTGAAAGTCATATTAGATAGAGACAAAAATGACCATAATCTCTAGAACAACAGCAGAAAGACACCACCAGGCAGGGCAAGCAATTGAACAAGGGAGAAAAGGAGAAAACAAACAACAGAAACATAACATGGCAAAGTTGAGCCAGTACATATCAGTTATATCCATAAATGTGAATGGCCTCAATTCACCTATCCAAAGAAAAAAGGCTGACAGAATGGATCAAGAAGTAGGACCCCACAATATACTGTATACAACAAACACATCTGACTCAAAAGAAAAACTCAAAGATTAAAAGTCAAAGGATGGAAAACAATATTCTATGCAACAGGAACTCAGAAAAAAGCAGGGGTAGCTATTCTGCATGCAGACAATGTGAACTTCAAATCTAAAATGATTAAAAGAGATAAAGAAGGTTACTACATACTTGTTAGTGGAAAACTTCAAGAAGAAGAATTAACAATATAAATATATATGCACCAAATACAGGAGCATCCAACTATGTAAGACAAACACTAGTGGACATGAAAAATCAAATGCACAAGAACAAAATTGTAATAGGAGACCTTAATACCCCATTGTCACAAAAAGATAGATCAATTAGACAAAAAGTCAGCAAAGAAATAATAGAACTGAATCATACTTATGAGCAAATGGACTTAGTAGATGTTTACAGAGTGTTCCACCCAACCACATTAGAATACACATTCTTCTCAGCTGTGCATGGGACATTCTCCAAAATTAACTCCATATATTATCTCAAAACATTCTTAAGTAAATACAAAGGTATTGAAATTATACCATGCATAATATCTGATCATAGTGCACAAAAATTGGAAATTAATGGCAAAAATTGTAAAACCTGAATAAATACATGGAATTTAAATAACAACCTTCTGACCAACCAGCGGGCTACAGATGAAATTAAAGAAGAAATAAAGCAATACCTACAATTCAATGAAAATGTGGAAACAACATACTATAACCTGTGGGATACAATGAAAGTGGTCTTAAAAGGGAAATATATAGCAATAAATTGTCATATCAAGAAAACAGAATGAGCACAAATAAACAAACTAATGCTTCATGTCAAGCTTCTGGAAAAAGAAGAGCAAGCTAAACTCAAAGCTCATAGAAAAGAGGAAATTGTAAAGATTAGAGCAGAAGTTAATGCAATTGAAAATAAAAAAATACAAAAAAAATGAATCAAAAAGCTGGTTTTTTGAGAGAATAAACAAAATTGATAAACCTCTAACCAACCTTATCAAGACAAAGAAAGAAAAAACTAAAATTCATGCAATAAGGACTGAAAAGAGAGAAATCATTACAGATCCCCTGGAAATTCAAAAGATCATGAATACTTACTTGGAAAATCTCTACTCACATAGGGTGGAAAACACAGAGGAAATGGGACAGATTTCTAGAAACATAGGAACTACCAAAGCTCAATTAAGAAGATATAACAATTGAATAATCCAGTATCAGCTATTGAAATTGAAAATGTAATTAAAAACTTACCAACAAAGAAAAGCCCAGATCCTGATGGATTGATAGCTGAATTCTACAAGAAATTTAGAGAAGAGTTAATGCCAATACTCCTTAAACTCTTCAATGATATCAAAAGAGAAGCAATCCTCCCTAACTCATTCCTAGAGGCAAGTATCACTCTGATACCAAAACCAGAGAAAGACCCAACCAAAAAGGAGAACTACAGGCCAGTATCACTAATGAACATTGACGCAAAGATTCTCAATAAAATACTGGTAAATAGAATGCAGCAACTCATCAAGAAGATTATACCACGGCCATGTGGGATTTATTCCAGGAATGCAGGGATGGTTTAACATATGCAAGTAAATAAATGTAATACAACACATCAACAGAGCCAAAAAAAAAAAATCACATGATCCTCTCAATAGATGCAGACAAAGCTTTTGATAAAGTCCAACGCTTGTTCATGGCAAAAGCCCTACAGAAACTTGGAATACATGGTGTCTACCTCAATCTCATAAAGGCCATCTATGACAAACCAACAGCCAACAAATGGACAAAAGCTGAAAGATTTCATTCTCAAATCAGGAACAAGACAAGGATGCCCACTATCACCAATCCTATTCAATAATAGTTCTGGAAATATTAGCCAGAGCAGTAGATGAGAGAGAAATAAAAGACATAAAGATAGGAAAGTAAAAACTTAAATTATCATTATTTTCCAATGATATGATACTTTATATAGAAGATTGAAAAAACTCCCTTAAAAGACTGCTAGAGGTAATAAACAAATTTAGCAGCATAGCTGGACACAAAGTCAACACTCAAAAATCAATAGCATTCCTGTACATAAAACACTTACTGAGAGAGAAATTATGGAAATAATAATTATGGAAATATTGCTTTTCACAATAACACCTAAAAAAATGAAATATCTAGGAATCAACCAAACCAGGAATGTAAAAGACCTATGTGCTGAATACCATACTACTCTGAAAAAGGAGATTGAAGAGGATATTAAAAAAATGGAAGGATATTCCTTGCTCTTGGTTAGGAGGAGCCAACATTGTGAAAATGGCCATACTCCCAAAACTGTTACACAGATTTAATGCAATCCCAATCAAAATACCACTAATATACCTTACAAATCTAGAAAAAACACTTCTAAAATTCATTTTGGAACAGCAGAACCCTAGAATAGCAAAGATGATACTGGGCAACAAAAGCAAGGCAGGAGGCATCTCAATTCCTGACTTGAAATTATACTACAAAGCCATAGTGACTATATCAGCATGGTACTGGAACAGATTAGAATGGACAAATGGAACAGATTAGAAGATGCAAGCACAACTACAAAGATACTCAGCCACCTGATATTTGACAAAGGGGCTAAACATGTTCACTGGAAGAAGGACAGCCTCTTTAATAAATGGTGTTGGAAAAATTGGCTTTCCACATGCTGAGGACTGAAACTAGACCCATGCCTGTCACCATACACTACATTAAAGTCAAAATGGATCAAAGATCTGAATATTAAAACATAAACACTAAATCTACTGGAAGACAAAATATGTAGGAAACTTGGAGTCATAGGGGTAGGCAGAAAATTCATGAACACAACACAAACCGCATGGGACATACTTCAGAGTCAACAACTGGGATCTCATATTATTAAAAAGATTTTGCATTTCAAAAGAAGTCACCAACAAAGAGAAAACAAAACCCACAGAATGGGAAAGAATTTTAGCCAACAATCCTTCAGACAAAGGACTTATATCCAGAATACATAAAGAATTGTAAAACATCAAGCCCCCCAATTCAAAGATCCTTTCCAAAAATGGGCATCGGAGATGAACACACAGTTCTCAGATGAAGATATACAAATGGCAAATAAATACATGAAGAAATGTTCATCATCACTGGTCATTAGAGACATGCAAATTAAAACAGCATTGAGATTTTATCTCACTCCAGAAATCAACTGACAATAAATGTTGGTGAGGCTGTGGGGAAAATGGAATGCTTCTTCACTGTTGGGGGAGTGTAGACTGGTGCAGCCATTGTGGAAATCAGTATGGTGATTTCTCAACAAACTAGGATTGGAAGTTCCATTCAATCCAGCTATTTCCCTCCAAAGGGAAAAGATCATGTCACAGTGATGTATATGCACCCATATTTATAGCAGCATAATTTGTGATAGCTAAATCTTGGAAAAAACCAGCATGCCCATCAACTGCAGAGTGGATAAAAAGATGTGGTATTTTTATACAATGAAATATTACTAAGCTATAAAAAAGTATGATTTTGAGGCCTTTACAGGTAAATGGAGGCAACTTGAGACTATCCTCCTAAGTGAAATAAATAAGACCCACATTTGTAAATATCACATTGTCTCTCTAGTGTAAAAAATAATGAAAAACTGAAAACACAAGATCCAAAATGTATAATAGAAATTGTGAAAGTGAAGGGGAGAGAAAGTGCTCTAAAGGATATAACTATATTGTGTAAGATAGATAACCATATTAATAAGTTTTCACTAGATCATCGAACAGAATGGTTTGCGCTGTGAGTGTTTAAGTATCTGTCCACATTTGATGCTTTGATTTTGTAACTTGAACCATTTATTTGTAAGAGAACAATATGTAAGTCATCAGCTAGCAATTTCTTAGTGTTAATATTTTTCTTTGAAACTATGTATTACCTCTATCCTTTTTTTCTGTTTTTTTTCTTTAAATTAAAAAAATATAATAACTGCATCCTGCCTAGCAAGAGAGATGTGAATGTTTTGTCTCACAGTCTTACCCCATTATCATAAGGCGGGGATTGGATGGTTTGCATTTCAGGGAGATCTCTGACCTCTCCATGGCAGCAATCATCCCCGAGGCTACATACACCACCTTTCCTCCACTACCTTTTCCATTGCTGCACAGTGTGTCACCAGTTGGGGTATTATTAAGCCATAAGTTTATGCTTTTACTATCTATATAACCTCACTAGAAGGTAATGATTAATGTTGAGAGTAGGAATTTTCCTATTTTGCCAACATCTAGAAAATTGTACTAATTGACATTTGTTGTCTGCATAAACTATGATGCTACCCTTTACCTAGGATTCTCACCATTTGCTCCACTGTTTACAACGTCTTTCAAAAATTCAAGAAAGTACTTTAAATGATATGAAAGTCCTCCTTTTTTCCATTCATTATTTAATTGGTAAGTGAGCCTTTGGCCTGGGAATAACTTTAGCAATATTTTTTTATTTCTCTTGTAGATTTTCAAAATATTATGTCTTTAAAAACAAAGTGTCAGTTCTATTCTAATTTATTTCAATTGAGATTAGGCAATAAAAAAAGCAAGACATTAAATTTGTGTTTAATCTCTGGTGGAATTCTCCAAACTGGACGTTAAAGTCTGAGTCAGCATGAATGTGTAATGCCAAAATACCTTCAAATTTAATTTGTTCATTGTTCTGTGCTAAGTAACAAGATGGACAAATTTTGACCTATAAATCCATGTAGGGAAAATAGATGTAAAAATAATCTTCATATGTAATCAAGTTGAAATAACAGCTTTGAAACCAGAAAAAGTACCGTGTGATTTTCACTAGGTGGTCAACCCCCCTAAGCCACGGTTTCCACATTTATAAATGAAAAACATTATTTTCCTGGTGACCTTGTGAGGATGAGAAAAGAGATTAACCTGTGAAGTGCCCAGTACAATGACTTACAAAAGGCTCAGTAAGTTCCCTCTATTCCTGTATCTATTTAGTAATAAAAAGTAGTTGTTGCTTAATCATTTCTGAGGGCTGGGCTTGAACCTTAATTCCTCATTTGCAAGCTGCAGAACTCATCATGAAGGGTAAACTCTCTGTGCTGTCAGTAACTGACCTGTAATTAAGTTATGGGGAAGTGCCAGTCTCCTAGGTGTCTTCTGCAGAGCTTCACCTTCTGCCTGACACGTGCTAGGTGCTCAGACAGAACATTTATTATTATTAATAATCAATAAAATAAATGATACTGGGGACAAGTTTGAAGAATTTATGCCTCCCTAAGGTTATGCTGTTGGATAGAAAGGAGCCTCCTTTCTATCCAACAGCCTTTTCTTCTTACCAAGAGTTTCTTGCACTTACATTTTTGAGAATGACATCAAGGCTTTAAGGCTGCAAAAGGCAGCATGGGTGGTGGGATTTGTAACATCTTTGTTTCTCAAATTCTTAATGATGACTATATACCATCAAAGTTTTTATTTACAAAACAAAGCACAAAGCAATTTATTCATAAAGTGATTCATGGTACTGCCTGATATTGAGTAATGTGTTGCTTCTTCCATTGGAGTAGTTAACACATTTTGTATATTATATGTGCATCACATATCACCACCAGAACGATCCTGCAACATGCAGATATTTGGGAATTCTAAGCAATAGTTCCCTAGATTTACCTTTGGTGTGGAGGCAGTCCTTGCAGCATTTGTTAATTGCTGTAGGATGTTCTTGTGGAGATTCAGGTTTTAGAGTGCTACTGTTAAATGAAAATTACTCCTGTAGAGCTGAAAGATAAAAATGGTTTTTTGTTTGCTTTTTGTTTTTAGGTAGTAAGCTTTGGACCAAGTTGAAACTGTAAAAAAAAGTAGTTTATTCTGCCACTGAAGTAATGTCACAGATAAAGCAAATTGCTTCAGCCTCCCAAGAAAATATCATTCCCATGATAATGATTCTATGATCCATAACCACTTGATTCTACAGTCACATTCTATGCTGGTCCCTGTGTGGGAGAGTCCCAACCTTCACATGCCTAGGAGTTTATAATTTTGAGATGGAAGAGTCATTCTTATTTTATTTTACAAATGATTTCTCAGAACTAGGAGCAAGGGCACATTTCCCATGGGTTCCTGAGTATGGTGATTTTTTTTTTCTTCTTTTTGTCAGAAGCTTGTATTCTTAGTCATGTGAAAGGAAATCTCCTGGCCCTCAAATGAAAAGATCCATTAGCCACTAAAAGGACAGGCAGCAAAGATTTTTTAAAAAGCACAGGTCTAACTCTCATGGCCTGTCCTATGGTGATGGGCTGAGTTGCACAAACTATGAATTCATTCTTAAAATCCAAGCCCGTTATTTTCAATATTTCCAATATTAAAATTTTAAAGTCTCTGAAGAAATAAACATTTCCAGAAAAACATGTATTTCATTTTTGCATTACTGATCTAAATTGGTTTCAAGGCCCCTAACACATTGTACCTAAACAGACATAGCTCAGTATTCTATGGTTAAAGAATTTTAACTCAGTTTTCAATGGTTAAATACTTTTAAATATCTCTTACACTTTGTCTAGACTCTCTCCACGCTGAGATTAGAGCTAAATTGAAACCAGAGAGAATCTCAGGCTTTTCGCCGATGCTGTTTAGTTTCAAAACCACACAGAGATACATGAAAAAAGAGGAGTTCAGACTTTCAGGTCCATCACAGAGCAGTAGGAGTCTCTCATTTACTTTGAGCCTCAGTCTCTTCAGGAGACTGAAAGAGTAAAATGAAACAAACTAGGGTGAAGTCTTGAGGTCCTTCTCATTTATAAGTTTTTGTGGATCTCTGACTTTGAGGGTACCTATGTTCTGGCAAGATTTCAGGAATTTGGCCCCCAAATACAGGACCAATAATAAAAAATAAATATATGGTAAAACATCTGAAATGAAACAAAAAAAAAGACAAAATAAAATATGGTATTATATATTGCTTTTTATACTCATGATTTATAATTGTTCTATAGAGGTCACTAATCTACCTGTGTTGGTTAAACTAGATTATTAACTTGATTGGCTTGAAAAGAGTCTGAAGGATTATAAAACACATTTTGGGTGTCTCAGGGTGGGTCATAGAGACCTGACCTTGGGTATCATATCCGGTCTTTTGCGTTTTTCTCTCTGTTGATGTTCCCTGGTTCTGCTTCCTACTGCCTCAGGAAACAGTGTTTCTCTACCATTCCTTTTCACTATGATGTTCCTGTCTTAAAACTAGACAACCATTGAATGAATCCTGCAAAACTGTGGACCAAACTACTCCTCTCATCCCCATCATCTACCAGAATCTGTTTATTCTCACTCATAATCCAACCCTCCATCTCTCTTCATGCTGTGATCATCATTTTGGAGTCTCCATAGCTGCATTCTTAGCCCTTTTCTCCCTCTCCTTCTATCTTAATGACTGCATCTCTCTAATGTTTGTTTTTCTTCCTTTCTCTCCACCTTAACTATATATTTACTGTAAAGTTCAGTTCTGTCTCTTCTGCTTTTTTGTATATTCCCCTGCTTAAGGAGACCACACTTTCTCATTTGTTAGCTTTCTTGTTCTATGTTAAGGATTCAACAATTCAAATTCACACTGTAAATTTCTGCCATAATCATGCATGTCTGGTGGTTGATAGAACAGATGTTTACATAATCTGACATCCAAAATGAAATGCATCATTCCTTTTATTTATTCTCCATTTGCCATGAAAAATATAGGCTGGAGCAATTCCAATTCTTTCATTACCATCAATAATATTACACTTTCCTCAAGCTGCTAGTCTTAAAAACTTTCTTTTTTGTACTCTTTGATGGAAAAAGGGAGATTACTTGGGTTCATATCTTTGTAACACACAGCATGGTGTGTGCGTGTGTGGACCAGCTGAGACCACCAGGTTTGTGTAAAGGCAATATGGCATGGAATTTATTGTGCCTGGGTACAGAAAATGAAAAGACCTGTAGTGAACAAAGAGAAGTGAACCTCTTTTATAGGGATGGGGACTTTAGGTGGGAAAATTTTAATAAACATCAGTGGTCAAAGTTCTCTGTCTTGTAAATCACTGAACAGTCCTTGAAGGTCCTGTGTAAATTTTTTGGTGTCTCCATATGTCCCTAGATGTCCCAGGACCTGTAAAATTCCCTGTCCTATCTTACCTTCTTTCTGTCTGACATCCTGTGCTTGCCAATGATGGCTTCAAAAAAGGCGCTGAGCTGATTTCCCTGCGGAGATTAGAGCATCTGTTGGCAAGTAGGTTGGGAGCTGGGAGAGTCAGGTCTGACAGAAACCTTACAATTTTGAATTAGCTGCTTAGAAGTTTTATGATCTGGACAAATTATTCATGTGCTCTGCTCCTTAGTTGTCCTATGTATTAAATGGAAGTGTTAATACCTACCTCACAGGAAAAGGGCAAATACTGTCAATATACCGTAAAATATTTAGCACAGCATCTGTCATATGCTGAGTGTTCTCTAAAAGAATACTTAACCAAGTAATCAAGAAACAAATTATGATTAGCTCCCAGAAAAATAATGAAGTGTTCAAGAAAGGAAATGTAATGGTTATATACTGTGATTCACCTGTGAAAGTAATTGTGTCATGATATAAATACCTTTATGGACTTAACCAAAATTATGGAAATTAACCTTGAGATGCAGAAAGGGACATACATGTAACTGTGTGTATATATGTGTGTGACATTCTGTGTCTGAGACACATGACATTGGAAAGTGAAATCATCTTCCAGAGAAAAAAGTCATTATGTTACACCTATAATGGAGAGACTGATATATAGCAATATAAACACATTATTGAGAAGTGTAGAATAAATTCTAGAAGCCATTAAAGGACTAGGAGCAGCAATCAAGTTGGGAGGGACGTACATCTGAGGGCTACATTTTTGCTCCATAAAACTATTATAGCATTATTTGACTGAAAACACTATCCAAGTATTACTTTGACTAAAATAAAATTTTTAAAGTCTCATTAAATCACAGAGTAGAAAAAAGCTGCTATTTGAAGGAGCTAGCCTTTGTAAATTTTAATTTGCCATACTATAATTTAAAGTTCAAGCTAAAATATAAACTGATTTGCAAAATAGCTATGAAAATTCATGATAAGTTTATAACCAAGGCCTAAAAAAAGTATGGCTGTCCAAGTCATAAGTTAACTCTTTGAGGGATCATAAATGACGACTGTGATCTTTGAAACAAAAAATCAGTAACAAAAAATCAGCTCGGAAGGACTTGAAATCTGACCTATTCATCAACAAACAGGATTTCTCAAGGTGTGAATGTTTACCTAAAAGGTCAGTCCCAACATAATTTCTGATAATATCCCAAACAATTTTGGTTAGCAACCTCTTCTATCGAGCTATGACATTTGTAATTTTTATATTCAACTCAGTATTGTTGCCACCAACATATTTGGAAAGGAATTTATGATAATAAATTGCCTGCAAAGTATGTTGAATTTCTCTGAAACTCCAGTTTCAGAAAAGTTAAAAAAATCCTCCAAATATGTATCGCTTCATAAATTTAAATTAGTTATTCTTTCCCGCAAAATGAAACCAACAGAATTTATGGTATTTAATAACAGTGGGGAAATCCAAAACCTCCAATTATTAGTAATTCATGGTTTAGAAGATGAGTTGTTAAAATTGTCTAAATGAATTTGATGGCCTACGGGCAGGAAGTGTCTTAACTTCAGAATGTCTGAGAGCTAATTTCAGCTTTAAATTACGGTTTTTTTCCAGGGAGGTTTTGAATGGCAATCATACCTCATAAGCATCAAAATGCCTGTCACACAGCTCACAACGGGTGGGTTGGCTTTGTGAGGAGGACTACAGCAAGATGCCAGGATGAATGCAGCTTGGCAAAATAAGGGTGTCATCGCTGAACACCGTCAGAATCAGCTCTTGAGATGCACATTCAAGCACTTGATGTAGCTGTAGTTCTACCTCTTCAAAGTCTTCAAGAGGAAACAAATGTGTTAATCAGAAAAGTTATTCTATCCTGAAGATGTGAATAAATGAAAATCATCCAGAGCCAAAAAACTGAGTGCTAAAATCAACACTCCTCATCCCTCCACCAGAAAAATGACTTCTTTTCATACTGGAGGCACCCTGATGAGCATGTTTCCAGAGATTGCCATGAAAGTAGTTTGTTTTCTCAGATGTTTCCTTCCTCCAGTATAAGAAATTGGGCTTTTAAGTCTCACAATTAAGAATCTTATTACCTTTTGCTTACGAATCACATCATCCTGGTTTCTTATTCTTTTACTTTTCAGCCAATGAAACAGAATTTAAAAAAATCCTCAAATCTGCTTGTCTGATGTCTCTATGAAAACCTGCATTTGTTGTAGGTACTCAGTCTCATATCCTAGACATTATTTTTCAAGGTTTCAAAGCATGAAATTCATCAACAAAGTGATACTTAGTTCTCCAAATTTACTACCCATTAAAATCACCTGGGAGCTTTTACAACCACCTTTCCTAGGTTCCACATTCAGAGCTGCTGATGTGCAGCTTGGGTGTCAAACCTTGTGTCAGCTCCCCAGGTCCAAGACCACGCAGTCCAGGCTGAGAGGCGCTGTTTGGAAGATCTGGAACTACTTTGTGTTGTCGTTCTGCCGTACACTCCGTGAGCACAGCAGGGTAATTTGGGTTTTCTGTTCTGTTCTATCCAGAGAGGAATGCTGCACAAATCATTTAATGGGGAAGCTAATGCATCACTTGTGTAGTTCTGGTCCTGAATTAGAACCAAAAGAGCTCTATTTTGTATTTATCTCACAATAATTCTTGGGGTAATAAAAACATTAACAAGCCTTTCAATAATAAGAATCACAATAGAGACTCTGTGTTCTTCATTCCAGAAAATTAACTCTATTTCAAGGATCGATCATCTTACTAATAACAAGTTTCTTTGGTAAGAAATTTAAAAATTATCAGTTGGGCTGAAGAACATCAAGGTCAGATATCTGGCATTTTTGCACTTGCTTACATTGCCCTGTAGGTCATTGTAATGTTCAATAACCCGAAATAGGAAACAACATAAATCATTTAGCTCAATCAGAGTGATTTCTAGAATTTTATATTCTCCCTTGTAGTAGTTACTCAGGCAAAGCCTCATTTTAAGAGTTAGAAGTCATTCAAGTTATCTTCAGTATAGGAAAGATACTCTTTCCTTATGGGAGACCTGGATGTGGACCAGTAGAAAAACATGAGTTAATTTTGGTCTACTGTTCAGGTAGGAGCGTCAAGTCAGTTGGCTGTGCTGTCAGGAAATGTGAATCTGGAAGTCTTAACAGAGTAAATATCTGATGTTATGGGCAAGATGAAGGGCTTTAAGAGACAGAGTGGAAAAGGAGAATGGGGGGGCTCCAACATGCATGGTTAGATACAAGAAGATCTCAGATGAAAGGGAAAAGTACAATAAAATTCTTTCAATCTATCCATGCTTGTTTCTTATGTAAAACTTGCAATGTGATTATTAAGTGAGGGGACATTTACATATAGTCTGACTTTTTATATGGCTCATTTATATCACCCTACCTCTTCTTCCTTTTTTGAAAGTTACAGAGATGGTATTTTTACTAATAAAATTTTGTGTATTAAAGAATGAGCCTCATAGCTACCACTATAATCAACCAAAGTTCTTTATCCCAGAACTTACACTTATCTTCGTAGTCCTTATGTTTTATATTAAGCCTGTGTGATGGAAAAGCTCATTTTTCATTAATTCAATTTAGGTGAAGGAAAATAAGATTTAAAATTTCTCAATCCATACTGATAGCTTTTCAGAACATTTTTATTATTTTTCTTTCCCCTTTCCAGCACTAAATATGATCTCTGTTAATTTGATAGATGAAATGTTATCCAATTACCTCAGGTAACTGTGTGAAGTAACTTACATTGTGGAACCATAAGTGGTGTTACTATATAAGAAAGACCAAAAGACTTCTAAACACAGGACTGTATTTTACTTCAGACTATTTGGAAACCATGATAAATAATCAGTAATTAAATGAATTAAATTGAAAAAAAACATGGTTACTTATTTCAGACCCTCCTTCAAAGAACAAAGTTTCTGATGCAGTGATACCAAGACTACCAAGCTGTGCAGTTCAAGCAGAGCCCTTCACAAATCTTTCTGCTAATAAGGACCAGGATGCAGCTCTGAGAAATAGGATCACAATAATTTCAGTGTCGAATTTAGTTAGGAATTTCAGTATTATCCTATTTATGCTTTTAGCATGGCTTGCAAAATGGGCAAGCAGTTCCTAACATATTTTTGGTTATACAACTAGCATGGATTCATGGGTAAATTTATTGATATGGACTCTATTTTCTGGTTATCCCAAGAATAAAACATCATACTTGTGAATGTATCCTTCGGTTCAATGTTCAAAGTCTTTTCACATCATTACCTAATATTAATGACTGGGTCAAACCTCATCACAATTTATGTCTTTGTTACTGATTGCACCTGTCTTATTTTTCTTTCCTTCCTGAGACAACATACTCAACACCGAAAGGTAAAGGGAAAAACGTTTATTTAGCATTTATCTCACAGTTTAGAGAGGTTTCAGTCCGTAATCTATTGGGCCCCAAAGCAGGATGGAACATGGCAGAAGGGGCAACAGTTCCTGGTGATAGAAGACAGAAAAAAACAGCAAAAGGAGCAAGCGAGACAAGCATCTTTCTATCTCTCATATTGTATCCAGTGTGTTGGGGCTAGGATGGTGGCAATCCAATCAGTGGACTGAACAGAAATCACCAGCCCTTAACCCCAGAACCCTTAATTCCAGCATTGCACCATCAATTCATCACACACTCTAGATTCAGCCATCTCCAAAAAAAGCCCTATGATAGCGTGAGTCTTTGGGGAGAAATCTAGAAACAAGCCACAGCAGCGCATAATTGTTCTTCTTAAAAGGACAGTATGTCTACCACTACAAAAACTAAGGGACTCCACTTTTACTGAATCAAGTTAGTTGGCTTTGCCTGTGATTTGCTCCAGCAGTTGATATATTTGTTGCTTCAAGTTTATATCTTCATTAGATGCCTGCTTAGAGGCACTTTGGGGAGAAGGTAGGAAGGGAGGGATCTGAGGGTGGACAGTTTGGACTTGAATTCCAGTATCAACCTTCATACCAAGATCCCAAAAAAGTTAATTAACCTCATAGGTGTTCAGTTTCTCCATCTGTACACAGGTGATACCAGTAGCACCTAAGTCACTTAGGCAACTGATTAAGCACTGTAAGTGCTGCCACTATCTTTTGGCAGGGTTGGTTTTATCACTGGTTTGTTTGTGTATTCACACTGTTAAGCGTGTGAGTCTGTTCTTATAAAATTCAGTCCCCTCTCTCCCTCCAACAAATAAAGGTGCTATAGAATTGCTATTCCCACTGCTCCTGCTTCTCTTTCTCATCTCTCTAGTGGGAGACTGGAGAATGTATTTTACAAGGCTGAGGTCAGGAGACAGATTTGAAAGACATTTAAAGGAACCCCTGGCATGTGTTGGGGGAAGCATCCTGAGTTCAGGTAGAAAGCGGAAATGATCCCTTTAAAGTAGTAAGCAGCAAGAACATTACCTCTGTTTTCACTGTACTGTTTTAAAAGTATGCAGAAATTGGCAACAAGAACTGTAGCTGTAATTTCCACAATCCAAAAGGCAGAGAGGGCTTTGCAGAAATCTGAGAGACTAAGCAGAGGCTCCCCAGTCCTTGGGAGCTGGGTCTCACCACCCTTGGCTTCTTGGCTCCAGGGCACACTCTGCAGATGGCTGGACCGGGACCAGAGTACTAGCAGCTGTGTGATGTGTGCATCTAACCTTCAGGAGTTGAGCCAGAGAGGGGAGCTGGAATCTGCCTAGTTTGGGGTGCATAACACTGGGGGTGGGGTGGGGTGGAGGAGTGGTGGGGATGAGAGTCACTGTTCCATCCTCTTCCCCATTGTTACATAGCTGTACTCTTCCTACAGCATCACAGAAGGTCCTAGCTCACCTGGGGAGGGGTAATAGAAGGGGAGGAGTTGGGGAAAGGGACAGTGCCTTTCAGACCAGACCTGACCAGCACCCCAAAGACTTGGCCTGCATGTGCTTCCCTGAAGTCTTTTAGTTTTATTGGTACATGTTTGTAGTACATTCACCATGGTGAGTGAATTCTTAAACTGGCAAGCAGAACTGCTTTAAGCACATCACTAACCGTATTGCTGCTCCAGTCTATTAAATAAAAGGCAAATAACCTTTGCCTTGGCTGTGTCCCCCACTTGTACTCTCTGAATTTCCTTTGCCAGTGTTTCAAGAATTTTCCCCCTGTCTCCTCAACCTTGTGATTTCAGGTAGAGACCTGCTGAGGCCTTTCTTCACTTCAGGGTCTCTGCTGGCTGTCTCCCTGGCCATCCTTTATTGCCTTAGACCTGAGGCATCTTGTGAAATTCCACTTTTCAACTGTTGCCAATCAGTGTCTTGACTGGCTGGTCTATATTCTTCATCCTCCATCCTAACTACTAGCAACAAGCTTCCCGATTAAAATGCAGCTGCTTCCGTACAGGTGGACTAACTTTTCTACCACTCAATTAGAATTGTTGGACCACTAGTTTTCTTAAAAACTGAGACCATTTTCAGAAGGAAGTTGTTATAGTCAAATCAGGGAAACTTTGGCCCGGGCTCATACTTTTTTCCTCTTTATGTGGTCTCACCAAAGTATTTGGTTTATAAGGTCAGTGAGCAGAATTATAGGTTGCAATCCAAACACCTTGTTAAAAGCAAGGATTTTCAGTTTACAACCCATAATAAAAATAACCTCTTTCTATTTGCCCTTGTCTCTCCAGACCTCCCTCATATATATGTATTTATGTATAATTGCACATAAGTGTTCCTTCTGATCTTTTCCTCTCATGCTTCCTAAAACTTTCTCTCACAACTCAAACAGAACAAATCTTCTGTTAGTTTCTCAAATATGTAGGAATACCTTGACCAGTAGGAACTGGAGAAGATATGATCATTCTCATTATAATTTACCTTAAACATCAAAAGTTCTTTTGTAAGCTATTTAAACTGTCAACAAATAGAAATGTGTCACTAGCGGAAGAGGTGAAGAATGGCAGACTTTATTGACATGACCAAGCAATCTGATCATCTGGTCTTCCTAATTTCTATTTCTTTAAGATTTGTTGCTTTGGAGTTTTTATCAGATGTAAGATGCACATTGAAACATTTTTGCCATCAATGCAGTGTTTGGTTGCATTTTTAACATCGCACGATGTTACATTTTTACAGTCCAGGACACTAGTGACTTCATAAGTATCTTCAATTTCTGAAAATAAACAAAAATATGAAAATATTTGTTTTTGGATATATGCACAAATTTCTAGTAGAGAGTTCAAATGTAAAGTTTTATTGGATAATATTGAGACTGGGCTGCAGAAAAAAATAGATTTAAAGGTATATTTTAGAAGTAACTGACAGGGGCTGCAGGTGTGACTGGCTTGGTAGAGAAGATCAGCTGACCTTCCCATGGAGTGAATGCCCTGTGACTGGAATAGCAACAGGAGGGAGGCCAGCACTGGACCTTTTGGAAGTACGCTGATGAATATCGTCCCATACTGAACATTCTGCATTTCAGGCAAGTGACCCTCAGAGTAACAGTTTCTCAGAAAATGACCTCTTCTACCTGATTTTTAGTTGAAATCCATTACAAAGGTTTCTTCTACCCTGTACTTTCAGCTACTTCACTTAGGGGTCATTCTGGACTATAACGCCATCACTGTTCTGTGTTACTGTTATCTGGGCTGATTTTCCTCTTCCCGGATCTTCTTACTAATTATTTAATTTAGAATAAAATCCATTGTGTGCAATTGGTAAGCTGCATATGATCAAGAACAAGAAAAAATATAGAGAGATAAAGGTGGATGGCAGAAAACTAAGGAGGAAAGGAGTAAAAAGGAAACAAAAAAGAGTATTTTTTCCTGTTGCCTTTGTCTTCTATTAATTCATGGGACTTAGCATCACCACGCTCGGAAGATATGTTCACAAGCTTCCTTGTGGTCTCATATCTTCACTTGGATATCAAGATAACAATTTCCAAAATCATTTCCATGGGTCTCATTCCTATATCAAGTCTCTTTCCTCAAAATTCACATTTCTCTAAGTTTCTAAACCAGTCAACCTAGTGCAGTCTCTGCTATCATTAACTCTTCCCTCTTCTCTCCTTTATATCAGTAATATTTTTGTGTTCCTGATATTCTCTCTCTCTTCCATTTCTTCCTTTCTATTCTTAACCCTATCAGATGATTATTATTCATGGGTATTTGTTGTTCTAAATTCTAATAACTTTGCTTTTTATTCCAGACTTAACATACTGGAAGATATTCTAAATGAAAGGAAAAAATAACTGAAAGGAATAAATTAAAATGCCATAAAAATAATAATATGAAAAATAATAAGAATTGACATTTTTTGTTTATTTTTTGTGTCAGGCAACCTTAGAAATTTATATGAATTAGCACATGCAAGGCTCACAATTAAACTCTATGAAATAATTATAAAAACAAGAAAGTGGAAATAAAATCTACATATTATACTGTTAGCTAGAGGATCTGGAATCAAGACGTCAACACCATTATTTATAGAATTAAGGGGAAAAGAAATCTCTAAATTTCCCATCTTGGAATGATCAAATATTCTAACAAATTTTGTATGAAATAGAGAATGTTGAAATTCTCCAAATCTTCTTTTCTTTCCTTTTTTTTTTTGTACTGGGGATTGAACTCATGACTTCGCATTTGCCAGCCAGGTGCTTAAGCCACTGAGCTAAATCCCCAGTCCCCAAATCTTATTTTCAAGGAATCATTTATAAAGAAAAAAAATAATCTATTCAGTGAATTTATTAAGCACATGTTCACCTATTAAGAAACATTGCCCAAGTACGGTAGTTTTTCACTTTGTCCAATCTGTAATTAGTTCACTTCTTCCCTTACCGTTACTAAAGTCTTACCTGTGGTAGAGATCAGACCGAAGAAGAGCAGAGCTAAGAAACAGTGAAGAATATTCATGGCAAAATTTCTCTGAAACATCAAAGTGTCAGCAAGATAAACCAATGCAAGTGGAGATGATTATAGAATCAGAATTCCTCTATATAGAGGCACTGATGGTTATCAGGACCTTACATGCTTTATAGTCTTTTTACTTTTTGTGGGGGAGCCACTCCCCACAACCCTTGTACCTTCCAGTTTATTGAGATCACATTATGACACGTGCAGGCCCTTATTACATGTCTGTACACTTCTTGCTCATCTATTTCCCTGCATACTGTCCCTGCATTTCCTAGGCCCTGGTGAATCTTTATCATTTAGAAGCTCTCTGATTAGATGGGCCCCTTGGAGATAAGAAACTCCTTGCTAGATTCCATTTTCACTGTGTCCATATACCTGCTTTCTTTACTGGCCATTTCTTTACTGAGAATCCTTGAAATTATTAGCAAAGTAAATCTTCAAAACCCCTAACTCAACTTCCTGTCCTATTCAAATCTAATCAGCACTGTTGAAAATCATCATGGAATATGCAGTTTCAATCTCATCTGCTTTCACCTAGTCCTTGCCACTGCTTTCCTATTAAGTGTTAGTTCCCCAGGAAAACGGAAGTTCTATATCTTTCCTGATCATGTACCTAGCACAGTCTTAGGTTGACAATTGTTCAGAGAAGTTGCTAGAACAATGAAACAGATTTTCATTCTACACAAGTTTTTGTTGTACTATTTTGTTGACTACTTTCACACTGTGCTCGCTATTCATACCACAATGAATCCCTGCTTCTCCTTTTTACATGCAGATTATTTAGAATCTTCCCCTTTCCCCAAAATTTTGAGTCATCACTTGCATATTGCTTCATTTTACCTTGTATTCACATTAAAATTACCTCCATCCTTTTTTTCCCGTTTGTTGCGGAAAGGTTATCACTTCTTGCTTCAAAGATTTTCAACTTTGTGTACTCTCTCTATAAACTTTTTGTACCATTTCCCTCCTCTCTAAATTTCAGAGTTTCATTTCTGACACCAAGCACATGTGTTTACATGGGAAAAGGAAACACAAAACCGAAAGCTTCCCTTGATTTTGTTTCTCATCTAGGTTCAGTCCAATTTCATTTCTGTCTTATAGGAACAAGCAATTAGAATGAATATCCCGTTTCCTCCTAACCCTTTGCTATCTAGCTTCTACTCCCTTATTTTATCAAACTCACATTCAGGGATTACAGTAAAGATAGGAAACCATGGAGCTCATGGCTTTTATGCACATTGACAGAGATGTTCCCTGTTATTTATTTATTTATTTATTTATTTATTTATTTTTTGTACTGGGGATCACACTCACAACCTCGTGCTTGCCAAGCAGGCATTTATGCTGCTGAGCTAAATCCCCAACCCCACTGTCACTTTTGACACCAGTGAGCATGCACCTTTGGAACTAAGGCTTCTACCCTAGTTTCCTCCCACTCTTTGTTGCAAACTTTCTTATTAAAAAAATAATGATTAATCCTTCAAATCAAGTTCTTTTACTCTATATACATTCATGTATGTATAATATATGCATATAAAATCATAAAACCTTCTAAGAAGGATTTCAGGCAGCTTACTTGATCGCACTGGAAATTAAAAGTAAATTACAGAATTTGGGAAAAAAATAAGTTAAAATTGCAGTCAAGCTAGAGATAAGTCATAAATTTTTGTTGACTTTCTATTAGTGAAAATAAGGTGAAAATAATTATTAAAGGTGCAAAGACATAGCATAAAACATATTCATTACTGTGAACAAATACAGCTTTCTCTTTCTCTGGTATTGAGATCTAAGCTGAAGTTTTCCCCTGCGTTCCTTAAAAAGGACAATGTGTGATATGGGGACCATGTATCTGCTTATGATGAATACAGTAGTGTATTTCATATAGCTATATATTTAACATTTCTCAACATAAACACATGGTATAATATCAGAAAGTAATTCAATAATAGCAGGCTTTCTGATGGATAATATGACCCACATTTTCAGCTCTTTTAATATTTGGCAAAATGTAGAATTAACATACAGAAAACTTTAAGGCTTGCATGGTTATGAAATTCCTTTCAGAATTTAATGAGCACATAGGCTCTTTGCCTGTAAAAAAAGAAATTAATACAAGCACATTACCATCAACATTCATGTATAATCACCTAAAATTTCATAAGTCTCCTCCCACCACAAGCCAATGCCTGGGGATACATGAATCTCAGACTAAGAATCTTTGTTACAGAAGAAGGAAGATAAAGGTCCACCATCCTGCCATCAGGATACTTGCCTGCCCTTGCATGCCTGCCAACATCAGGGTGCTTGCTTCCCTCATGCAAACAGCACAGACAAAGAAAATCAGCCAGATACACCCTGTGTATCCACAGGACAGCATTGAAGATGTTGCTCTCTGTGGGCAGCCAGCATGGACCAGGAGAATTAGACACACTGCTGTTTACCTGCCTCCACTGGGGGCGTCCTGGAGTAGCCAGGTAGGCTGTGAGAAGAAGTAGCCTTGCCATACACCCAAGGCCATCAGGGAAGCTTCAGTGTGGCTGTGCAGGTCTGGAGAAGCCTACTTTATGCTTATTCCCTCCTGGGAAAACTGAATTTGGAGATTATTCCCCTGCATCATGGAGAGGCAGCCAGTGCAGGAAGTACCTTGTTAAGAGGAACCCAGGAAAATGTCAAGATGAAGGAGCAAAAGGCAATAATAGACCTCCATCCTGCACAGAATGAGTCTATGAGACGTAGAAACAGAAGAAATTGGAAGATCATCTTGAAGCTATTGAGTTATTATTGGATTCCTTGTTATTTTTAAGATATTTCCTTTCATGATCACTAGCCACAATCCTGTCTTAAAAATCTGAGAGCATGGGCCAGGGGTTTAGCTCAGTGGCTTAGGTGCCAGCCTCGCAAGCCCCAGGTTTTGAGTTCAATCCCCAGTACAAAAAAAAAAAAAGTCTTTGTCTTCAGCTTCATTTATGTGATTTTGCCAGCAGTTGCCCTATGGGGATTGGGAGTATATGCCCAGCAGCCTGCAGTCATCTGTGAACCCTCAGTGAGCCCCACAGGGACTGGAAGACCACCTGCAGTGACCCACCCACACCTGGGAATCATCTCTGAGGCCATGGGGAACAGAAGTCTGTGCTCAGTGACCTGCAGTCTTCTCGGAACCCTTGGTGATGCCTGTGAAGTCTGGAGTCTTCCCCCGGGGACCTGCCCATACCTGGGAATCATCTCTGAGGACTTTGGGGACCAGGAATCTGTGCCCTGCAATGTGCAGTGATCCAGGAAATCTCAGTAACCTGCACTTATTCAGGAGTGCCCAGTGAGGTCTGTAGGGGCTGGAAGCCCACTCCCAGTGACCTGTCTACACCTGGGAACCATATCTGAGGCCACAGGGACCAGGAGTCTGTGCCCAGTGACTTGCAGTCACCCAGGAACCCTCAGTAAGGCCTGCAGGAACTGCAAGACTTCTCTGAACCACCTGCTAACACACAGAAACCATCTCTGAAGCCCACAAGGACCAGGAGTCTGGGCCCAGAGACCCTCAGCCATCATCAACCCTCAGTGAGGCCCACTGCTGCTTGGGCTGCCAGTGCAGGAAGCAACTAGGACTTCACATCCTGCCAAATTGGAGGTACACAGAAAATACCAAGCAAAAGAACAAAACGTAACCTCAAACTTCCAGCCCATACAGGTCCACTATAGGAGAAACAGATATTGGTGAATTGAGAAATCACAAACATGAAATTTCCAAAGTGATGACAATGGAAATAAAGAACAACTCGAGGAAACAGTAAAGCAAATCAGATGAGAAATAATCTCTCAGGTAAAAATAGAAATGATAAACATAATGAAAGAATTGGTAAGTATAGCCAAAGAAGACATAGATTTAAAAAACATAGAGGAGCATAGGCAAATGATGGAAACCCTGAATGAACAATACAGGAAACAATTAGAATACATAAAGCACATTCAAGAAGATATCCAGGAAATCAAAAATTCCATTGAAACCTGGCAAAATCACAGTGACAAATCAAATAACTGACCTATTATTGACCTATAGTGAATATCTACCAAATGAGACAACATTACCCCTATTAAGAATAGCACAGAATTCAACAGTAATAGCATGCAGTTAACTAGTTAGCTAGCGAGTCACAAAGTTTAGTAGTTATACCAGTAAAGTTAGAGGGGATAGGAAACAGGGAAATGAAAAGAGCAAAATTTGAAAAGGTAATCAGTAGAATATGTAAAGGAGAAGGGAAAAGAGAGATGGGGCTGTTACTGAGGAGCAAATAGTTAACAGTGAGGGTGAATAATCACAGGAAAGCATAAACAAGAAGAAGACAGAAGATAGCAGAAAAAGTAGAGAAGAGAAGAAAGAGAAAAAACTGTTGAAAGGGAGAAAGAGAAAAGGCGATAAAAGAAAAGTGGAAAAGAAAAGAGAAAAAACCCTGAGCCTCCCAAAGCCCTGATGAAGGAAGATAAATATAATACCAAATAGAAAAATTAGAAAAGGATTGAGTCAAAGTAAAAACTCTGTATTACTGAATGAGTGGTTTCTCTCCAAGATCTGTAATCTTGGCATCTAGCCAGACCCAATTTTCTATGCCCAGCTTTAAAATCCATGAGCTTTTGACCAGAGACCCCTCTATTAGTTTCTCCCCAAATTGTGTTTACCCTTCAAGCCAAGATTGTCCTTGCTCCAGCTGATAGGTGGGAAATGTGAACAGCCTGCCAGTCTCTGCTGGATGTTGGTCATGGGCCAGAGGTTCTAGTGGGCTGTTGGGTTTAATGTCTGCAGTCATGAAGTCTGATTTCTTTCTTCCCTCCTTAGACATTGTTATTATCCAGGACTAGGCCAGTTGGTTAGTCCTCACTTCTGCTAACCTGAGTCATGGGGAAACAAAATATAGAATCAGGTTGGAGTTCTTGAGTGGTCATACCCTTGCTCAGAGCGTGTCACACATTCAGTATGGACCTGCCTGCTCACTTAGGGGCAGCACCAACTTGTCTGTTACCTGATTGCAGATAAACTACTCAGGAATGAATGGCAACTCCACAAGCGTAGGCTCCCTCTTTCTTATTGTTTAGTCACTCTCACCACTTAGATACAAACACATGGTCCAAAATAGCTACTCCAAATCCCACTGTCAGTTTTGCATTCCAGTCAACAGAAAGGGAGAATGTGTGGAAGTACACATTCCTTTCCTTTATGGAAGCCCCCTAAGTAAAATTGTATGTAACCCTTCCACTGAAAGCTCCTTGTGAAAATAATTGTGAAAACTGTCAAAGCTCTGTCTTAAATATAGCCTCCAGTCAAAGGTGGTTTTTCAAATAATTTTTACTAAACCAATAAAAGATAAGTAATTGCTGTAATAAGTAACTCCTTCAGAGCACAAAAAGGCACACAAATCTCTTCATATCATTCTATAAAATCACATAAGTTCATTTCAAAAATAAGTAAGGATAACTCAAAAACAGAACATTATAGATAATCTCATTTATGAACATTGATATAAAAATCCAATCAGTTTATTAAGCTATCAGGAATACTAATCATTCTTAGTTACTCAGTGTCCAACAACATTTCCTTTGTTTAGGGAATTATCAGATTCTCATTGAAAAAGTTGCTCATGCCACATATTTTTTTTCTCAGGTTCCCTTGAAGCTAACATAAGATAAATATGATCTGGAATTTGCCCATTAGATACTATCATTTCTGGCTTTGAGATGGAGAAGTAGGGACATTTTAGAATGACTGAAGTTACATCCAAGTCAAAAATAACAGGGTCAAAGGGAGTATCTACTGTTCAGTACAAGTGACAAAACTTGTAGTGTTTATGTTCTGCAGTTTTTGCAGTGAGGGTTCCCTGGACCAGTTCAATGAAATGATGTGAGGCTTTAGTGTAGACTGCATAGTCTACAAACTTAATTCTGTTGATTTGTAATAGTCACTAGGATTTGCTTGATAGATTTTGACAAATTTAATCTAACATGAGGTTTTAGCTTGTAACTAAAAATACTAATATGGTGGTAAAACAGAGTTTATCTAAGTAATGCAAACATAATGTAATAAATCAATTGATGCAATTATTATGTGAACAGCTTCAAAACTGCTAATAGACTATACAGGTTAGGACCACTTAATGAAGTTCAGGGCTTCTCATTGATTAAAAACAGTGCAACACAGTGTCTTACCAAGATAGGAATTTTTGGAAATGTTCTTAATTTGTAAATAGTATTGTTACGGCTTAAATGTGAATTGTCTCTGAAGACTCATGAGTTGAAAGCATGATCTGCAGTGCAGCATTGTTCAGACATGAGGCCCAGAGAAATGATTGGATCATAACTTTCATTTCATCAGTGGATTAATTCACTGATGAGATAATAATTTGATGGCATTATTATGACATAATGAAAACAGGAGATAGAGTCTAGGTAAAGGGAATGGATCACAGGGCAGTGACCTTAGGGACTTTGTTTTGTACCCAGTCACTTCCTCCCTTCCTCTCTGGATATGCTCTACCCTGTTCTCTTCACTTCCTGGTTGCCATTAGGTGGGCAGCTTTTCTCCACCATGCCCTTGTGCCATGATGTATGGTTTCAGCATAGACCCAGAAACAGTGAAGTCAATGGCCATGAACTGAAACCTCTGAAGCAATGAATCAAAATAAATCTTTCTGTTTTTAAAATAATTTTATTTTAAAGAGGGTAAAACTAAACATAGCAAAACAGAACAAAGATATTAGAAGAAAACAATGTAAGTGACACAGATTTCAAAGAAAGACAACAGGAGATCACAGTGGCTACCATAATATCTCTTCTTGTTTTCTTCTAAATAGTTGTCCATGTCACAATGAATTCATACAAAACAAAATAGTATTAAACTAACCAGAATGGAGTGATGAATGCATTATAGGCCTTCAAAACAGACAATTGGAAAATCAACAATGGCTGCCATAATGTCTCGAGTTCTCTTCAAAATAGCTGTCCATACCTTCATGTATGTTGAAATTAAATAATACAAAATAAGAATAAAAGCATTATTGGTTATCACAGCATGATGATAGAAATCAGAAATGGATACCAGAATGTCTCTTTTTCTTCAAGGTAGCTGTACATTTCATCACACATAATATAATCGATTGTCGTAAGCTGTTTAGGAGAAGTTCTGCACATGTATAAGCCTCTACATGTATACCTATCCTTCTGTATTAGAGGGAAAAACAAAACAAAACAAAACAAAACAGATTACTAGAAAAACATGAAACAAAGACAAATAAATAACAATAGGAAATAGCCTCAAACAATGACGGTATAGGCCTTCAAAACAAGGTTGTAAGAGCATAACTCGGTTGTTATTTTACATAATGATCTTCAAGAGCTCCTCAGATCACCAGACACTAACATGCAAAATTATTCCAGTCCTATGAATGTTAACTGTTTTGTTCCAAGAATTTATAGAATTTGTAGTGCTATCATTTTAGCTATCCTGTGTGTTTATTCAATTTTACATATTTATCCTTCCTTTTTATTTTTCCTCCTTTTCCCTGAGATATTATTTTTTCCCCTTTGAGCAGATTTTTATCCTTTCATTGTATTTATTGATGATTTTGTACCCTATGTACTCTTACCATTTCTTATACTAGGGAGACAATATTGTATTTACACATGTGAATTTGATTTATTTCACTTATGAGTATGGTGCCCATTTTTGGATTGGGTCTTTGAATTTTGAGGGTCTGATTGTTTTTCATTCTTTATATGTTCTAGACAGAAGTCCTTTTTCTGAAGGACAGTGGATTAATACTTTTTCCCAATTTGTGGGTTTTCTTTTCACTATGCTGGAGATTTCTTTTGACATGCAGAAATTCTTTAATGGGATATGATCCCAGTTATTGATTCTGGGAAGTATTTCCCATGTGGTTTGATTTTTGTTCATGAATTCTCTACCTACCCCTATGTCTCTACCTACCCCTATATCTTCAAAGCTACTGTAATAAAATCAGCATGGTACTAGGATAAAAACAGACCTGAAGATCAATGGAATAGATTAGAAGATACAACTACAATACAAACACACTCAGCCACCTTGTCTTTGATAAAGGGGCCAAACACATTCTCTGAAAGAAAGATAGTCTCTTCAATAAATGGTGCTGGACAAATTGGCTCTCCATATACCAAAAACTAAAACTAGACTCATTCCTATTACCATGCACTAAACTAAAGTCTAAATGGATCAAAGATCTAAATATTAAAACAAAAACACTAAATCTATGGAAGACAAAATAGGTACAGATCTTGAAGGGTCAGGGATTGTGATGCCTCCCATCTTGCCTTTGTTGTTCAGAATTGCCTTTGGTATGCTAGGTCTTTTCTGGTTCCAGATTAATTTTAGGAATGATTTCTCTAGATCCGTGAGGTATGCTAGTGGTATTTTGATTGGGATTGCTTTAAATCTATAGAACAATTTTGGCAGAATGATCATTTTCACAATATTCATTCTTCCTATCTATGAACAAGGGATGTCTTTCCATTTTCTGAGGTCTTCTTTGATTTCTTTTTTTTCATGGTATTATAATTTGTTGTACAAAACAAATATTAATAGAAATAAAAAATAAAATAAGTAATAGCACAATTATAACAGGAAATCTTAACACACCATTGACACAAAGGGACAAATAAACTTGACAGAATATCAGCAAAGAAATAACAGAACTGAATCCCACCTGTGAACAAATGGACTTGGTGGGCATATACAGAGTGTTCCACCCAAAAACATCAGAATATACATTCTTCTCAGCAGCATATTGATCATTCTCTAAAATAGGCCATATACTAGCCCACAGAACATACTTAAGTAAATGCAAGAGAATTGAAATTATCCCATGCATGTTTTCAGATCATAGTGTCATGAAACTAGAAATTAATCAAAAAAGAAACTGCAAAAACCCCACAAACATATGGAAATTGAATAATACACTCCTGAGCAATCAGTGGATCTCAGAGGAAATTAAAGAAGAAATTAAACAACATCTAAAGCAAATGAAAATATGAATACAACTTATTGGAACCTGTGGGATGCAAAGAAAGCAGTCTTCAGAGGAAAATTTATTGTGGTAAATTTCCACATCAGGAAAACAGAACAAACACAAATAAATAACCTGAGGCTACAATTCAAACATCTAGAAAAAGAAGAGCAAGTCAAACCCAAAGCCAAAAGAAGGAGGAAGTTATAAAGATCAGAGAAGAAATCAATGCAATAGAGACTAAGAAAACAGTACAAAGAATCAATGAATCAAAGAGTTGGTTCTTTGAAAGAATAAATCAAACTGATAATCCCCTAGCCAACCTTATTTAAAAAAGGAAAGAAAAAACTTAAATTCATGCAATAAAGAATGAAAAGGGTGAAATCACTACTGACTCTGTGGAAATACAGAAGATCATCAACACCTATTTCAAAAACCTCTACTCTCATAGGCTTGATAATACAGCAGAAATGGACAGATTCCTAGAAACATATGAATTACCAAAGCTGAATCAAGCAGATGTAAAACTGCTGAATAACCCAATATCAATTAATGAAATTAAAAATGTAATTAAATCCTTACCAACAAAGAAAATCCCAGGTCCAGATGAATTCACTGCAGAATCCTACAAGAAATACAAAGAAGACTTACTGCTGATACTTCTCAAACTCTTCAATGAAATTGAAAGGGAAGCAGTTCTCCCTGACTCATTCCTGGAAGCAAATATTACTCTAATACCAAAACCAGAGAAAGATTCAACCAAAAAAGAGAACTATAGGGCAATCTCCTTAATGAACATAGAGGCAAAAATTGTCAATAAAATATTGGCAAACAGAATGCAGCAAATCATCAAGAAGATTATACACCATGGCCAAGAGTGATTCATCCAAGGAATGCAAGGATGTTTCAACATATGCAAATCAATAAACGTAATCCACAATATCAATAGAGCCAAAAATAAGAACCATGTGATCATTTCTATAGATGCAGAAAAAGCTTTTGATAAGGTCCAACACTCATTCATGATAAGAATCTTACAGAGAATTGGCATAGACAGTCTCTACCTCAATATGATAAAAGCCATTTATGACAACCCAACAGCCAGCATCATATTAAATGGCCCAAAACTGAAAGCCTTTACCCTAAAATCAGGCACAAGACAAGGATGTCCATTATCACCTCTCCTATTCAATATAGTGCTGGAAATACTAGCCAGAGAATTAGACAAGAAAGAGAAGTAAAAGGAGTAAGGATAGGAAAAGAAGAAATTAAATTATCATTATTTGCAGACAACATGATACTCTACAGAGAAGACCCCCAAAACTCCATTGAAAGACTCCTAGGTATAATAAATAAACTCAGTAATGTAGTTGGATTGCAAAGTCAATGCTCAAAAATGAATAGCATTCCTATACAATAACAACAAAACCACTGAGAGATAAATAAAAGAAGTCACACCCTTCACAATAGCATCCAAAAAAAAAATGAAATTGTTCTCCTTGAAGTTGTTTTTCTCAGGTATTTGACCACTGGAATGAAAAGCTGACAAACTCCGTTTCTACCAGAAACAGAGAGGGAGCCTCATATTTAACGTAAAAACTCTAGAAATATTCCAACAAATATCATGAACAGGACAAAGATATCTACTTCCAAGAGGGACTATTCATACATTTGAAATTCTGCTCAAAGCAATTTATGTAAATTGTGTAAATTAAACAAAGTTAGTATGCCTGTCACTGTAATTACCTATACCGGGAAACAAGATAAACCAATTAAAAACTATTACAATTTTTAGGAAGTTTAGAAGCATAGGCAAATACAAAATAAGTATATAAAAACATCTATAGCATTATGATATACTAGTAATATTTTAATAAGGTAAGAAACCTACTCTCAGAATAGAAAAACAAAGGTAAAATATATAAGAATTTACTTATATAAAATATTCAAAATGTTTTTGTAGACTACAAATATTAACTTAGGGACATAAAATTAGATTTAGGAAAATAGATTCATCTTGGTTGTGGATGATTTTCTTCAAATTAATTTATTAATTTAATATACTGTCATTCCAAAGGTTTTTGTTGTATGCATAATTTAACAGTTTGATTATAAAATTCAACCAGAAGTAAAATATTCAATAATGCCCAAAATGTTTGAAAAAGAAGTATATTTTGTTTGTTCACTCAAAACTATCTGCTAATAAGCATAACAGTTATTCATAGAAAAATTTTCCTTTTACTCATAACCAAGATACACAGCTTAGATAAAAATTTGTCATCAAAGTTACAACTCTTTCAGCATGGCTGGCATATTTGAACTACTGCACCAAAGAAGTGAAGATTGGCTTTCTCTGCTTGTGACTTATTTTCCCCAAAGTTCAATAGAGGAGAAGTGTAATGTATATATCATTACTTATCCATTCTGTGAAAAATTTTCATATTAAGCCATTACTAAGTACTGTATTTTTCAAATGTACTAGTACTAGATTCTTGTATTTGTTAAGAGAAGACTTTTGAAATGGTTCAATAATTGAGGCAGAAAGATTTCATGTGTGTGAGAAGGAACTCAATACCTTGAAAAACAGTACAGGGTTGGAATATGCTGAGAGAATTACAAATAGTGGTGAGCAACATGGCAAGGTAAAGGGCACACTTGCTTTTCATGTTGCCTGTTGTCTTGGCCTGCTATAACAAAACCATAACTAAGTGGGTTATAAAATTTTACTTCTCACAGCTCTGGAGTGTCAAAAGCCCAAAGTCATGGCATCGATAGATCTCGTGTTTGGTAAAAGCCATTTTTTGGTTTGTAGATGTTATGGCACCCTCACCTGGTAGAAAGGGACAGGAATGCTGAGATGTCTCTTTAAAGAATATTAATTTCATTTTTGAGGATTCCAGCCTCATGACCTCTCATCACCTCAGAGAGACCCCATCTTCAAACAACATAACACTGTTGATTAAGTTTTCAACATTGGAATTTGGGAAGGGCACAAGCATTCAGATCATAGCAGCCACAGAGAGCCATATTTGTCCACCAGGAGGTTTTGGCAAACTTGACAAAACCTTACAGACACCACAGAGAGCTTCTCGGCCCAGCGGGTCATTACCATTCTCACATTTCAGTGGCATAGGTTTTCCTCTTCCAGAATTTACTATTTTGCTTCCATGTTATTTTCATCTCCTGACTGTAAATATTTGGACTCATATATGAATTACTCATGGATAGAATTCAAATTTTTCAGTCTCCTTTTAACCATCAGTTTTCAACTCACTAAGATGAGTGAAAAGAAAGGATCACATCAGCTTTTACCCTATCTTGCTGCTATTGTATTCTCCTTGACTGAAACTCAAACACTGAGGGGATAGATAAGAAAAAATGACCCCATTTATATCTACAGCACAAATAATACTAGATGGGAATTTGAGTACAGTGTCCCAATGTTAATATAGGCCCTCAGGGGGAGTGGGAGTACAGATGTGTAGGGGAAAGTTACAATAGGCAATGTGGAGATTGCATAATTGGGTTTTGATTGCAGACTTTTCCAGAATTTTAAGAGAAGAGGAATTGTGCTGCAGGAAAAGGAGAGAGCACAAAAACATGAACTGACATGGGATGCTCTGGCAGCAATAGCAGTGTTGAGTGTAAACATAATGGAACTCTGGTGCAGGAAGCAGGAGATAAAACAGGTGGGGTGGTCCCGGTCAGATCATGAAGGGCTCTGTAAGTCATCTAAACAGCCTGGCCTCCATGCGTAAGCAGTACTCTGCTTCTTCTTCATGCAGCACTGGGGGTGGACTCCAGGTTCATAGACAGGGATGCAGAGGAAGAAAAGGGACACAGTCAAATGGCAATTTTGTAAATAGAGTATTTGATTTCCTTTTTATAATTTGATATGTTATTAAATGTGTGATGGAAGAATATTAATTCCTGATAAAAATATGCACTACATTTAAAAATCATATATACTATAACATAACATAATATAAATAAAACTGATATTGGTAAATAATATAACTCTTGGATCTCTAGGAGACATGGTGTTAAGGAAAAGCACTATTAAACCATCTTACTTCTAATTCTGATTCTACTCTCACTGTTTTACCCATTACATAATTTTGAGAAAGTTACTCCATTTCTTAACCTTTGAAATGAGGGTTGTAATATCTTCTAATTTATAAGTTTATTGAGAAGACTAAATGAAACATTATATTAGTTTCCTAGGATACCATAACAAACTACCACAAACTAAATATTTTAAAACAACAAAAATTTATTGTCTTGCATTACCACATGTTAGAAATCTGAAATTAACATGTTGATAGGCCATCATCCTTTTGAAACTTGTATGGAAATGTCATGGTTTAGATTTAAAATGTTCCCCCAAAGTGTCATATATTCACAGGTGGGGCTTTCAGAAAGTGACTGTATCATGGAATTAATGCATTGATGACTTCATGGATGAATGTGCTGATAGGATGTGGAGCCTGGCTGGAGATGGCCTCCTGGGGGCTTGTCTTTGGAGGGCTTATCTCTTGATCTAGCTGTACTTATACTCTGCGTTTCCTAGCTGCTCTCAGTTGAGCACTCCCCTGCTAGGCTTCTAATGTGGCATTTTGCCTTGGAGCCAGACAAGCCTGGACTGAACCCTATGAAACTGTGAGCCAAATTAAAATGACGAGTGTTAGGAATATTGTTCAGTAACAGGAAGATGAATGCACCAAGAGTCTTTTCTGACCTCTTCTATCCTCTGGCATTTACTGGTGATCTTTGGTTTTTTTTGGTTATAGACACATCTTTCCAGTTGTCTGCCTCCATTGTCCCAGAACCGTCTTTTCCATACATATGTGCCACTTTTTGTAACAAGAGTCTACCCTATTCCACTATGACCTGAACTTAGCTTGATTCATTACATCTGCAACTATCTTATTTACAAATGAGATCACATTCTGAGACATTGGGGCTTAGGATTTGACTTCTTTTTTAAAGGGACTAAAGCAATCCATAAGAAATGTTCTCTGGGTAACAAGGATACAGCTGGATGGCATAATATCTGCCTTAGAAGCATGAGATTGTGAGTTCAATACTTGGAAAAGAAAAAAAAAAGGAATGATCTCTGAAAAGTCTTGGGCACTTAACACACAATAAATATTCACTATTATCATTAAAGCAGAAAGAAGCAACAGTTATGATCCATATTTGTACTGTACTATCTTGGACTAGGTTGGTTCTTAATTAAAGGTGTTGATATGATGATTTGATGTGTATTTATATTTTTGTTATAGAAGTGTAAAAAGATCAGTGTAGTTCTCTGTAAAACTAGAAATAGTATCCTTAAGTTTAAGGAAGCATCTTCCTCTTCTTGTGCATGATCTAGTGTTCACAAAGACATCTTGTAATGAGATATTAAATGTCAGGTGAATAAATAAATGCAGCTTATAACCACAGCTTTGTGGTTTTAAAAGTATGTAAAGTGTCATCGAATTTGTCACTGAACTTGTTATCAAGGTTATTTAATTTATGCTTAGGAATAAAAAAATGTTTGAGAATCTCTCCTTTCTCAGGGTGAGTTGATGGTTTTTTAAATCTTTTTTAGGAGCAGAATTCCTTTGCCTACTGTGCAGATTTAGTAGGACTTTTATAGTTTTGGCAGGCTTCCCCTTTCCCACATTGCCATGCAACTGGCACTGCTATTTTTCCATTTCCTAAAATGAAAAAGAGGAAAATGCCTTTCCTTGTACATTTAGATAGTGGTTTTGATACTGACTTAAACATTTTCATTTAAAAACATAAAGGTTGAGCTGAGTTACTTTGTAAGATTTATCAAGTAAAAATTTTCAATTCAGAACTAAACAGATCTGGGGTGCTGTAAAATATATTTTAAGTAGGAAATCAGTTTAATTATCAGAGTAGGAGGTATATATGAAGAACCAGAAGAAATATATATTATAATTTCTTAAATGTACTTTTAGTATATGTGCTACTAAAATAAAAAGTCTTAAATGTACTTTTAAGTTATATATGGAACAAACTGTAATTTTGTATCTCAAGTATCTGTCAAAACTAGTCTGTGAAAAAGACAGGCTTTAAACATTTAGGAAGGGCACACTGAACAAGGAATGTAAAAAAACCCACACTTAATCATTATTTTTAATTTTAAGTAAATGCATGAGGAAAACAGAAAATGAGAACTACAATGTAAAGGAATATGAGAAAGAATACATTATTATTGTCTTCTAGTTTAGGAAAAATTAGAATAGGAATTCAAATAAAGAAAGATGACCCAGGCAGGTCTGGAAGAAAATTTAGCTAGCAAAATATCTAATGAACTGGAATTCTAGGTGTGTTAAAGAGGACAAATCAGGGAAAGGATCTGGAACAAGAGGAAACTGACATGAGTGGAAAATCCTGCATGGATTCACATTCACTGTTGCTCCCTACAGTTAAAATTCTAAGGTCAGTTAAGAGAATCCTAGTCAAACATACAAGTTTCAATATCACATTGTTTCTCTTGTGTCAGAAACACAAAGTGTAAAGAAGGTGAAAAAATGGAGCACAGATACTGGAAAGTAGGAAAAACTTGTTCAAATGAGAGGCGGACAGGAGAAGGGGGTAGGATAAGGGGAGAGAAAGAAAAAATATTTAGAAAAAAAAGAATTGAAGGGAAAACTGGAAACAGCTTTTGTAAAAAGTGAGGGGAGGAAGGGTTGAAAAGAGGAAAGGGAATGGGAAAAAAGAATAAAGATATGTTAAATGCAAGTACTAATTACAGATGATTAATATAAAAATTATGCATGGAAAACATGTATTTTTAAAGAAATTAAAAAGAAAAAGGATGTGTCAGCAACTCAACCTCCAGTGTTGAGAAGAGTTGAGAAGAGTCATTGTTTACCACCTGAAAATGCAGAGAAACATTGCCAGTTACTAGAGCAAAATTACAACAGTTCATAAGACAAAATTCACAAAAATAAACCAGAGGAAACATAGAAAAAGAGAAGAGAGAGAATGATTAAGTTCTCTTAACCAATACAGATGTTTATTTTTCTTTAAACTTGAATCATGGATGGAAATTATCAAGAAAAAACACAGTATACCTAAAGGAATCCTGAACTAGAGATTTGTCAGATTTGGGTTATGGGCTAGATTCTGTTCCTTATTAGTTCTGAATCTTTAAGGAAGCCACAATTTTCTTTTTTTCTTTTTATTTATTTTTTATTTTATTTTAAAAAGAGAAAAGCCAGAAAATAAAAACACAAAGCAAAAACATAAACAACAACTCAAAATAATAACAATACAGGTTTTCAAAACAGAATGAAAGAAATTTAACAATGGTTGTTATACTGCATATTATTCTCTTTTTTCAAAGAAGGAAAAGAAAATTAAATAAAATAGAAAAGCAGAAAAGAATGGTAAAACAATACTGAATTAAAAAAAAAATTAACAGATAGCTGAAGCCTGCATCAGGTGTAGGCTGACTGGAACCTCCACCGTGGGCCCGCCCTGCCACTGGGAACTCAGCGGAAGTCTGCATCAGGCGTAGGCTGCCCGGAACCTCCACTGTAGGCACGCTCTGCCACCGGGAACATAGCAGAAGCTGCATCAGGCATAGGCTGCCCAGAACCTCCACCGTGGGTCTGCCCTGCCACCGGGAACATCGAGGAGGCCCGCCCAAGACTGAAAACTTCCCTGGACTGCTTCAGCTGGGCCCACCCTCCCACCAGGAACATCAGAAGATCTCAGTGGGATCCAGTGAGTGTGAGAAAATTTGGAACTTTGCTCCCAGATGGCAAAATTTGCACTACACCGGACATACTGTATCAATGGGGTAAGTATACCCCTAAAATAGAGGTGTACAGGGGATAAATAGGGCCAGTGGTAAAACCCCCTACAACTAACTGTACGGCTTTGTTGTGTCTGAAAATAGTGTGTGTAATCCCCTCCTACACATAGAAAACACTAGGCAGAGTGAAAGTGACAAAAAAAAAAAAAAAGCAAAACGCAGGCTCAAACATATAGTTCACCAGAAGCAAGCATAGGAGACATTGAAATAGAGGACCCCAAAAGTAACACACCGGAAATCTCTGAAAAGATAGCCAGTGAAATAAAAAAACAACTGCATCAGGCTATAGAGGAAATCAAATTAGAAGTAGTCTCCCATGTAAAGGGAGTACTGTAAAGATAGAAATAACAACTTTAGTAAAGGAGTTATTGAATGCAGCTAAAGAAGAACTAGAGAAAAAAGTACATGAGCATGGGAAACTGATTGAAACTCTGAATGAACAATATAGAAAACAAGCAGAATTCATCAAACAAACTCAAAAAGACATCCAAGAAACAGAGAATTCAACTGAAAGTGTGCAAAATCGCCTAAAGAAAGCTGAGGATAGGATTTCAGACCTTGAGGACAGGATCACAGTTAGTGATCAGGAAAGGATAGAACTTTTAAAAATAACAAAGCAGCATGAAGTGACAATCCAGAAGCTTCATGATGATGCCAAGAGCAACAATATAAGAATAATGGGTGTTAACAAAGATACAGGAGTCCAGGCAAATGACATACATAAAGTATTTACAGAAATAATAGCAGAAAACTTCCCAAACATGGGAAAGAATCTGATATGCAGATAAGTGAGGCATACAGAACACCAAACAGTCACAATCAACATAAATCCACACCCAGACACATAATAAGGATCTCAGACATACAGCATAAAAACAGAATATTAAAAGCTGTCAGAGAAAAGACACAACTCACCTATCAAGGAAAGCCCATTAAAAGTCTGCTGTGGCAGACTTTTCAGCACAAACCCTCAAGTCAAGAAGAGCTTGGAGTGAGGTATTTTAAGCCCTGAAAGAAAACAACCTTCAACCTAGACTGATGTACCCAGTAAAATTTTCATTCAAATTTAATGGAGAAACAAGATACTTCCATGACAAAGAACAACTGAAGAAATTCATGTCCACCAAATCAACCCTAGAAAGAGTACTGAAAGACATATTAGACAGAGATAAAAATGACCACAATCCCCAAAACAACAACAGAAAGAAACCACCAGGTAGGCCAAGCAATTAAATAAGAGGAAAAGCAGAAAGAAACAACTGGAACATAACATGACAAAATCGAGCCAGTACATGGAAATCCATATGGAGAATTCTCAGAAGACTAGGACCTATCTTTTTCCTGTTTTTTTTCTTTAAATAAAAAATGTATTATTGCTATTTTAAAAAAGAGAAAATAGGAAGTGCTATAAAAGATATAACTGCATGTATATTTATGTGTGCAGGATTTTTACCCATATTTCTTAGTTCTTGTTTGATTGTTGAACAGATCTGTTTGTAGTCTCACTGCTTGAGTGTCCATTTTGTGTGCTTTTATTTTGTAACTTGAACAACTATTTCTAAAAGAGCAATATGTAATTTATCAATTAGTGATTTCTTATTGTTTATGTTTTTTTGAAATTCTGTAATATTTCTCTCCTTTCTCTGTTTTATCCCATTAAATAAAAAAAATTAAAAAAAGAAAAAAAATTAACAGTGTAGAATCACTAGTTGATACATTACTCATTGTCATCTTAAAAAATAGTTGCCAAAGTCACAAAATGAAAGCATAAATAGTGGCTAGATGCTCAAACACTGACAGTGCAAATCCTTCTGTTCAATGTTCCAACAGAAGCTCAGTAATATGGTCATCTATCTTACATGCTATACATACCATTATACTCTTTAGAACACTTCCCTTTCACTTTCACAATATCTATTATACTTTTTGGATCCCATTACTCTGTCAGTTTTTATTCTTTTTTACCTACACTAGAGAGACAATGTGATCTTTACTAATGTGAGTTTTGTTTATTTCAGTAATGAGGATATTTTCAAGTTGCCTCCATTTACCTATAAAAACCTCAAGATCATTCTTTTTTATAGCTGAATAGTAATCCATTGTATAAAATACCACATTTTTTTCATCCACTCTGCAGTTGATGGGCATTTTGGTTGTTTTGAAGATTTAGCTATCACAAATTGTGTTTCTATGAACAAGGGTGCACATATATCCCTATGACATGATCTTTTCAATTTTTCTGAGAAAATACCCAGGAGGGGAATAGCTAGATTAAATGGAACCTCCAATCCTAGTTTTTTGAGGAATCTCCATACTGATTACCACAGTGGTTGCATGAGTCTACATTCCCTCCAACAGTGGAGAAGTGTTCCTTTTTCCCCCATATCCTTACCAACATTTGTTATCAGTTATTTTCTTGATGGCAGCCATTCTTTCCAGGGTGAGATGAAATCTCAATGCTTTTTTTATTTTAAAGAGAAAAAAGGTAGAAATATTACAGAATTTCAAGAAAAGAAGATAAACAGTAAGAAATCACTAGTTGATACATTACATATTGTTCTTTTAGAAATAGTTATTCAAGCGACAAAATTAAAGCATGCAAAGTGGACACTAAAGCAGTGAGAATGCAAACAGATCTGTTCAACAATCCAACAAGAACCTAGAAATACGGTCATCAATCCCACACACCCAAACATACATGCAGCTATATATTTTATAGCACTTCCTATTTCCTATTTTTTTACAATAGGAATTATACATTTTTAAGATTTTATTTAAAGAGAAGGAAAAAAGCAAAACAGAAAAAAGGGTAGCAACAATACAGAGTTCTAAAAGAAAGAAAGAAAAGAAGAATGAGAAAATTCCCCACTAAGAAATCAGTAATTGATAAATTACATACTGTCATCCTGGATGTAGTTGTTCAAGTTACAAAGTTAAAGGGTACATAGTAAATATTCAAACAGTCAGACTACAAACAGTTCTGCTCAAATATCCAACAAAGATTCAGCAATATGGTCATCTACATTACACACTCAAACATACATGCAGTTATATCCCTTAGGGCACTTTCTTTTCCTCTCTTCTTTACAATAGCAATTACACATTTTGGTTTTATTACAATTGAAGTTCTTCTTTACTTTTTGCACTAGAGACACAATATGATATTTATAAATATGATTCTTATTTATTTCACTAATGAGGATAGTCTCAAGTTGTCTCCATTTGCCTATGAAGGCCTCAAGGTCATCCTTTTTTATAGCTGAGTAATATTCCATTGTATAAAAATGCCACATCTTTTTCATCCACTCTGCAATTAATGGGTATCTTGGTTGTTTCCAGGATTTAGCTATCACAAGTTGTGCAGCTATGAACATGGGTGCACATATATTACTGTGATATGAACTTTTCAATTCTTTGGGGAAAATACCCAGGAGGGGGATAGCTGGATTGAATGGGGCTTCTAATCTTAGTCTTCTGAGAATTCTCCATATGAATTTCCATAATGATTGCACCAGTCTACATTCCCACCAACAGTGAAGCAGTGTTCCTTTTTCCCTGCAGCCTCGCCAACATTTGTTATCAGTTGGTTTCTTAATGGCAGCTATTCTTTCTAGAGTAAGGTGGAATCTCAATGCTGTTTTAATTTGCATTTCTCGAATGACCAGTGATGGTGAACATTTCTTCATGTATTTATTTGCCATTTGTATATCTTTCTCTGAGAACTGTGTGTTCCTCTCAGATGCCCATTTTTGGAGAGGGTCTTTGAATTTGGGAGGCTTGATGTTTTTCAATTCTTTATATATTCTGGACACAAGTCCTTTGTCTGAGGGGTTGCTGGTTAAAATTCTTTCCTATTCTGTTAGTTTACTTTTCACTCTGTTGGTGATTTCCTTTGAAGTGCAGAAACTTTTCAATAATGTGAGATCCCATTTATTGATTCTTTGAAGTGTTTCCCGTGCAGTTTGCATTTTGTTCATGAATTCTCTGCCTACTCCTATGTCTCCAAGACTTCTACCTACCTTGTCTTCCAGTAGATTTAGTGTTTCTGTTTTAATATTGAAGTCTTTGATCCATTTAGACTTTAGTTTTGTGCATGGTGATATGCATGGATCTAGTTTCAGTTTTCGGCATGTAGAGAGCCAATTTTTCCAACACCATTTATTAAAGAGACTAACTTCCTTCCAGTGGACATATTTAGCCCCTTTGTCAAATGTCAGGTGGCTGAGTGTCTTTGTAGTTGTGCTCGCATCTTCTAATCTGTTCCATTGATCCTCAGGTCTATTTCTTTGCCAGTACCAAGCTGATTTTATCACTGTGGCTTTATAGTACAGTTTCAAGTCAGGAATTGCCTCCTGCCTTGCTTTTGTTGCCTAGAATTGCCTTTGCTATCCTAGGTTTCTTCTGTTTCCAAATGAATTTTAGTAGTGTTTTCTCTAGATCTGTGAGGTATGTCAATGGTATTTTGATTGGGATTGCATTAAATCTGTATAACAGTTTTGGGATTATGGCCATTTTCACAATGTTGGTTCTTCCTAACCAAGAGCAAGGAATGTCCTTCCATTTTCTAATATCCTCTTCAATCTCCTTTTTCAGCATAGTATAATTTTCAGCATATAGGTCTTTTACATTTTTAGTTAGGTTGATTCCTAAGTATTTTATTTTTTTACATGTTATTGTAAAGGGCCATATTTCCATAATTTCTCTCACAGTGAATATTTTATTTGTGTACAGGAATGCTATTTATTTTTGAGCATTGACTTTGTATCCAGCTACGCAACTGAACTTGTTTATTACCTCTAGTAGTCTTTTAATGGAATTTTTTGGGTCTTCCATATAGAGTATCATGTCATCTGCAAATAGTGATAATTTAACTTCTTCCTTTCCTATCTTTATTCCTTTTATTTCTCTCTCTTCTCTGATTTCCCTGGCTAGTGTTTCCAGAACTATGTTGAAAAGGAGTGGTGAGAATGGACATCCTTGTCTTGTTCCTGATTTTAAAGTGAAAGCTTTCAGTTTTTGTCCATTTAGTATAATGTTGGCTCTTGGTTTGTCATAGATGGCCTTTATAAGGTTTAGGTAGACACCATATATTCCGAGTTTCTAAAGGGTTTTTATCATGAACATGTGTTGTACTTTGTCAAAAGCTTTTTCTGCATCTATTGAGATGACTATGTGGTTTTTGTTTTTGGCTCTGTTGATGTGGTGTATTAAATTTATTGATTTGCATATGTTAAACAATCCCTGCCTTCCTGGAATGAACCCCACTTGGTCATGATGTATACTCTACTTGATGATTTGCTGCATTCTATTTGCCAGTATTTTGTTGAGAGTCTTTGCATCAGTGTTCATTAGTGAGACTTGCCTATAGTTCTATTTTGTGGTTGGATCTTTCTCTGGTTTTGGCATCAGAGTAATACTTAGCTCCAGGAATGATTTAGGGAGGATTGCTTTTTTCTCAATTTCATTGAAGAGTTTAAGGAGTACTAGCATCAAATCTTCTCTAAATTTCTTGTAGAATTCAGCTGTGAATCCATCAGGACCTGGACTTTTCTTTGTTGGTAAGTTTTTAATTACATTTTCAATTTCAATAGCTGATATTGGGCTTTTCAAAATTGCTATATCTTCTTGGTTGAACTTTGGTAGTTCATATGTTTCTAGAAATCTGTCCATTTCCTCTGTGTTTTCCACTCTATGTGAGTAGAGATTTTCAAAGTAGGTATTCATGATCTTTTGAATTTCCATGGGATCTGTAGTAATTTCTCCCTTTTCAGTTCTTATTGCATGAATTTGTTTTTTTTTTTTCTTTCTTTCTGTTGATAAGGTTAGCTAGGGGTTTGTCAATTTTGTTGATTCTCTCAAAAAACCAGCTTTTAGATTCATTAATTCTTTGTATTTTTTTTTTAGTTTCAATTGGATTGATTTCTGCTCTAATCTTTACAATATCCTCTCTTCTATGAGCTTTGGGTTTAGCTTGCTCTTCTTTTTCTAGAAACTTGAGTTGGAGCATTAGGTGTTTGTGCTCCTTCTGTTTTCTTGATATGACAGTTTATTGCTATATATTTCCCTCTTTAGACTGCTTTCATTGCATCCCACAAATTACAGTATGTTGTTTCTATATTTTCATTGAATTGTAGGTATTGTTTTATTTCTTCTTTAATTTCATCTGTAGCCCATTGGTTTTTCAAAAGGCTGTTATGTAATTTCCATGTATTTATGCAGGTTTTATGATTTCTTTTGCCATTAATTTCCAATTTCAGTGCACTATGGTTAGATATTATGCATGATATGATTTCAAAATCTTTGCATTTACTTAAGAATGTCTTATGGGATAATAGATGGTCTATTTTGGAGAATGTCCCATGTGCAGCTGAGAAGAATGTGTATCCTGATGTGGTTGGGTGGAACACTCTGTAAACGTCTACTAAGTCCAATTGCTCACAGGTATGATTCAGTTCTGTTATTTCTTTGCTGACTTTTTGTCTAGTTGATCTATTTCTTTGTGACAGTGGGCTGTTACGATCTTCTGTTATAATTGTGTTCTTGTGTATTTGGTTTTTCATGTCCATTAGTATCTGTCTTATATAGTTGGGTGCTCCTGTATTTGGCACATACATATTTATAATTGTTAGTTCTTCCTCTTGAATGTTACCACTAAGAAGTATGTAGTGACCTTCTCTATCTCTTTTAATCATTTTAGGTTTGAAGTTCACATTGTCTGCAAATAGGATAGCTACCCCTGCTTTTTTCTGTGTTCCTGTTGCATGGAATACTGTTTTCCATCCTTTGACTTTTAATCTATGAGTTTCCTTTTGGGTCAGATGTGTTTCTTGTATAGAGCATATTGTGGGGTTCTGTTTCTTGATCCATTCTGTCAATCTATTTCTTTTTATAGGTGAATTGAGGCCATTTATATTTATGGATATCACTGATATGTACTGGCTCGACTTTGCCATGTTATGTTCCAGTTGTTTCTTTCTGCTTTTCCTCTTATTTAATTGCTTATCCTACCTGGATGTTTCTTTCTGTTGTTGTTTTGGGGATTGTGGTCATTTTTATCTCTGTCTAGTATGTTTTTCAGTACTCTTTCTAGGGTTGGTTTGGTGCACATGAATTTCTTCATTTGTTCTTTGTTATGGAAGTATCTTGTTTCTCCATTAAATTTGAATGAAACTTTTGCTGGGTACATCAGTCTGGGTTGAAGATTGTTTTCTTTTAGGGCTTGAAATACATCACTCCAAGCTCTTCTTGACTTGAGGGTTTGTGCTGAAAATCTGCTATGATTCTAATGGGCTTTCCTTGATAGGTGAGTTGTGTCTTTTGTCTGACAGCTTTTAATATTCTGTTTTTATGCTGTATGTCTGAGATATTATATGTCAGGGTGTGGATTTATGTTGATTGTGACTGTTTGGTGTTCTGTATGCCTCACTTATCTGCATATCAGATTCTTTCCCATGTTTGGGAAGTTTTCTGCTATTATTTCTGTAAATACTTTATGTATGTCATTTGCCTGGACTCCTGTATCTTCGCTAATGCCCATTATTCTTATATTGTTGCTCTTGGCATCATCATGGAACTTCTGGATTGTCATTTTGTGCTGCTTTGTTATTTTTAAAAGTTCTATCCTTTCCTGATCACTAATCGTGATCCTGTCCTCAAGGTCTGAAATCCTATCCTCAGCTTCCTTTAGGTGGTTTTGCACACTTTCAATATAATTTTTTCTTTCTTGGATGTCTCTCTGAGCTTGTTTCATGAATTCTGCTTGTTTTCTATATTGTTCATTCAAAGTTTCGATTAGTTTCCCATGCTCATGTACTTTTTTCTCTAGTTCTTCTTTAGCTGTATTCATCAACTCCTTTACTAAAGTTGTTATTTCTACCTTTACATGGGAGAGTACTTCTAATTTGATTTCCTCTATAGTCTGATGCAGTTGTTTTTTTATTTCACTGGCTATCTTTTCAGAGATTCCTGGTGTGTTACTTTTGGGGTCCTCTATTTCAATGTCTCCTATGCTTGCTTCTGGTGAACTCTATGTTTGAGACTGCATTTTGGTTTTTTGTTTTGTCATTTTCGCTCTGCCTGTTGTTTTCTATGTGTAGGATGGGATCACACACACTCTTTTCAGACACACCAAAGTCTTACAGTTAGTTGGAGGGGGTTTTACTCCTGGCCCTATTTATCCCATATACACCTCTATTTTAGGGGTATATTCACCACACTGATATAGTCAATCTGGTGTAGCCCAAAGTTTGCCACCTGGGAGCAAAGTTCCAAATTTTCTCACACTCACTGGATCCCACTGAAATCTTCTGATGTTCCAGTTGGGAGGGTGCGCCCAGCTGAAACTGTCCAGGGTAGTTTTCAGTCTTGGGCAGGCCTCCTTGATGTTCCTGGTGGCAGGGCAGGCACCTGCACATGGTGGATGTTCTAGGCAGCCTACCACTGAGGCAGGCTTGTGCTGAGTTCTGGTGGCAGGGCAGGCCCTCATTGGAGGTTCCAGGCAGCCTAGCCCTGAGGTGGGCTGCCCTGAGTTCCTGGTGGCAGGATGGGCCCTTGGTGGAGGTTAAGGGCAGCCTTGCCCTGAGGCGTGCTTGCACTGAGTTCCCGGTGGCAGGGCAGGCCCTAGGTGGAGGCTAAGGGTATCCTTCTCAATGCTGTTTTAATTTGCATTTCTCAAATGGCCAGTGATGGTGAACATTTTTTCATGTATTTATTTGCAATTTGTATATCTTCATCTGAGAACTGTATGTTCATCTCTGATGCCAATTTTAGTGAGGGCCTCTGAATTTTGGGGGTTTGATGTTTTTCAGTTCTGTATATGTTCTGGATATAAGTCCTTTGTCAGGGATTGTTGGCTAAAATTCTTTCCCATTATGTGGATTTTCTTTTAACTCTGTTGGTAACTGCTTTTTTTTTTTAAATTTATTTAAGGAGGGGGGAAGTGAAACAGAAAAAAGGGTAGAAACAATACAGAATTTCAAAAAAAAAATTAAACAGTAAGAAATCACTATTTGATACATTAAATATCATCTTCTTGGATATAGTTGTTCAAGTTTCAAAATTAAAACATACAAAGTGGACATTCAAACAGTGAGGATGCAAACAGTTTTGTTCACCAATCCAACAAAAACTTAGTAACATGGTTATCAATCCTAGACACATAAGTATACATACAGTTATCTCTTTTAGAGCACTTTCTTTTCCTCCTATTGCTTTTTTAAAAAATTGTTTTATTTAACAAAAAAATTTTGAAATGGAAAGAGGTTAGAAACAATACAAAATCTCAAAAACAAAGCAAAACAAAGAAAAAACAAACAAACAAACAAACAAAAAAACCCCAAAAATAGTAACCAGTAAAAATCACTAGTTGATAATTATATGTTTTTCTCTTAGATGCAGTTGTTCAAGTTACAAAAGTAAAGTCCACAAAGTGGACATCCAAACGGTGAGACTGCAGTCAGTTTTGCTCTTCCATCCAACTAAAACTGTAGCACCATGGTTATTAATTCCACACACTTAAACATACATGCAGTTATATCCTTTAGAATATTCTCTTTTCCTTTTTTTCCCTTTACAATAACTATAATCCATTCTTGTAAACTACTAGAAGTTCTACACATGTATAAGTCTCTACATATATACCTAGCCTTTCTGTATTAGAGGGAGAAACAAATCAAAACAAGCCAGCTATACAAATTCCTAGAGAAACACAAAACGAAAAGAACATACAAAAACACAACACTAGGTGATCTACAGTAGTCACAATGATGTCTCCAGTTATTTTCAATAAAATTGTCTATATTGTCAAATATAATATAAACTTAGCATTGCTTTACATTATTAATAAGATCTAAACATTGGAGACATTATAGGACTCCAAAGGCAGATAAAAATCAAACCAGAATGGGTATCCTATTGAATCCTGTCATCTTCAGAGTAGTTGCCCCTATTCTGAAACTCGACATTCTCAAGCATACCAGATTCAAATACAATCAGTCAAGATAAAACAGTGATATAACCAATTTTCTCTGTCTTATCTCTGTCATGCTATTTTTCTGTTGTTATTTGTTTACTTTTCTCCTTCATTCCACTGTCTGCCCCTTTCTTTGAGGCCTTTCTGCCATGATTCCTGGAACCCTGGTGGTTTTCTTCTCTCTCTAGAATGTCCTTCAGTATTCTTTGCAGGGTTGGATTGGTGGTCACAAACTCCCCCAGTTCCTCTTTGTCATGGAAATATCTTTTATCTCCATTAATTTTGAGAGACAGTTTTGCAGGGTACATCATTCTGGGTTGGAGGTTATTTTCTTTCAGGGCTTGGAATATTTCACTCCAAGCTCTTCATGATTTGATAGTTTGCATTGAGAAGTCCATCGTGATTTTGATGAGTTTTCCTTTATAGGTAATCTGTTTCTTTTCTCTGACTGCTTTTAATATTCTGTTCTTGTGATGGATTTCTGGGATCCTGATTATTATATGTCGGTGTAGATCTGTTTGGGTTGTAGCTGGCTCGAGTTCTATATGCCTCATTTATCTGAACTTCACTTCCGTTACCTATGTTTGGGAAGTTTTCCTTAATTATTCCTGTGAATAGACTTTTTATTTCATTTGTATTTGTTGCTGCATCTTCATTCACATATTTTATTCTTAGGTTATAAATCCTCTTGTCATCTTCTAGCCTTTGTATCATTGCTTTCTGGTTCCTTGTTATTTTTGAGAGATCCTTCCTTTCACGATCATACTTTGCAAGTCTATCTTCAAGTTTTGAAAGTTTGTCTTTACTTTCTGTTAAAAGATTTTACCAGGTTTCAATGGAGCTTTTAATTTCCTGATATTCTCTTTGGATCGGTTTCATATATTCTAGGTTTTGTTTATATTCTTCATCAAAGGCTTGTCTCCTTTCTCTGGGTTCCTCTATTCTTTCATTTGTGTCTACTTGAGGATTACCCAGGACTTCTTTTATTAGTCTTCTTATGTCTTGCTTCACCTGAGTTAGAATTTCAGATTTAAATTTGATGATGAGGTCATGGATATATTCTTTATTTCCAATGAGTCTGTCTCTGACATTACAGGTTTGTTGCTCTCAACCTCCTCTGCATTTACCTCTGTTGAACTCACTTTCCCTGGTTCCGCAGTTGGGGACTTTTTGCTCTTTCTCTGTCTTGTCATGTTTTCAGCCCCCTTCAGATGGGTGGGTGGTGGGGGTCTCAGGGCCTTTTGTTTTGGTTACAGTTTTTCCGCAGCGCACTTGCTAGGGAAGTACCGCCACTCAGTCTGCATCAGATCTGCAAGTTGCATGCAGATAGCTGGCTCCTCCCCCTATGCCAGTCAACCAGTTAATGCTTCAACAGGTTTGTGTGTTCCCTGGGGATGCCACTGGCCCAGGAAAGCCTCATCCCAGGCTATTGGGTTTCAAACAGGGGCATGGCCCTGCCCAAACAGATCCCACCAATCTGCTTTGGACTAGGAGTCATCAGCAGATACTGCTTAGGGCCCCGATTCATGCTGGCTCTGCCCAACTCCAAAATGTCGCCCAGCCAGTCCTCCCAGTTTGGGGATTCCAGTTCAAGTCACTCATCAAAGTTCACACAGCTTGACTGGCTGTTTCCACTCCCCATCTCAGTGCCTCCTCCAGCCAAAGGTCTGGAGCCCACTAACCCCTGCTCTTGGCAGGGCCTTGATCTCAGCTCATTCATGAGTCACGTGACTTTAAGACGTGCCAGTACAGTGATCAGGGTTTGCCCAGCTCCAGCCTTTTGTCCATGCTTCTTTTTGTTTTTTCTTTTTTCTTTTTTTTTTTCCTCAGTTTCTTCCTGGGTCATGAGAATTCTTCTCTTTTTGTCTGGCTTTCTCCATGCCAGATTCCAGCATCTGAGTTGTTGTTATTTTTTTTTTCCTCAGAGAAGCTCTCTTATCATGCCGCCACTCAGTCAGCCATCTTGCAATCCTGGTGATTTCTTTTGAAGTACAAAATTTTTTTAGTAATATGAGATCCCAGTTGTTGATTCTTTGAGGTATTTCCTGTGTGGTTTCCTTTTTATTCATGAATTTTTTGCCTACCCCCATGTCTCCAAGATTTCTACCTACTTTGTCCTCCAGTAGATTTAGTGTTTCTGTTTTAATGTTTAGAAACTTGATCTATTTTTACTTTAGTGTGTGGTGATAGACGTGGGTCTATTTTCAGTCTTTGGCATGTGGAAAGCCAGTTTTTCCAACACTATTTATTAAAGAGGCTATCTTTCTTCCACTGAACATGTTTAGCCCCTTTGTCAAATATAAGGTGGCTGAGTGTCTTTGTAGTAGAGTTTGTATCTTCTAATCTGTTCCATTGATCCTCAGGTATTTTTCTTTGCCAGTACCATGCTTATTTTATCACTGTGGCTTTGTAGTGTAGTTTCAGGTCAGGAATTGAGATGCCTCCTGTCTTGGCTTTGTTGCCCAGAATTGCTTTTGCTATTCTAAATTTCTTCTGTTTCCAAATTTTAGGAATATTTTTTCTAGATCTGTAAGGTATGTTGATGGTATTTTGATTGGGATTGCATTGAATCTGTATAACAGTTTTTGGAGTATGGCCATTTTCACAATGTTGGTTCTTTCTAACCAAGAGCAAGGAATATCATTCCATTTTCTAATATTTTCTTCAATCTCCTTTTTAAAAGTAGTATAATTTTCAACACATAGATATTTTACATTCTTGGTTAGGTTGATTCCTAAGTATCTGATTTTTTTAGATGCTATTGTGAAAGGTGATATTTCCATAATTTCTCTCTAGGTGAGTTTTTTGTTCTTGTACAGGGATTCAGTTGATTTTTGAGTGTGGACTTTGCATCCTGCTATGCTGCTGAATTTGTTTATTGCCTCTAGTAGTCTTTTAATGGAGGTTTTGGGGTCTTCTATGTAGAGTATCACGTTGTCTGCAAATAATGATAATTTAGCTTCTTACTTTCCTATCTTTATGCCTTTTATTACTCCCTCTTCCCTGATTGCTCTGGCTAATATTTCTAGAACTATATTGAATAGGAGTGGTGATAGTGGACATCCTTGTCTTGTTACCGATTTTGGTTGAAGGCTTTCAGTTTTTGTCCATTTAGTATAATGTTGGCTGTTGGTTTGTCATAGATGGCCTTTATGAGATTGAAGTAGACACTGTGTATTCCATGGGTTTCTATCATGAACAACTGTTGGACTTTATCAAAAGCTTTTTCAGTGTCTATTGAGATGATCATGTGATTTTTATTTTTGGCTCTGTTGATTTGATGTATTACATTTATTGATTTGCATATGTTGAACCTTCCCTGCATTCCTTGAATAAATCCCACTTGGTCATGGTGTATAATCTTCTTGATGATTTGCTGAATTCTATTTGCCAGTATTTTATTGAGAATCTTTGCATCAATGGTCATTAGTGAGATTGGTCTATAGTTCTCCTTTTTGGTTGGTTTGGTTTTGGTATCAAGGTAATACTTGTCTCCAGGAATGATTTAGAGAGGATTGCTTCCTTTTTAATTTCATTGAACAGTTTAAGGAATATTGGCATTAAATCCTCTTTAAATTTCTTATAGAATTCAGCCAGGCATCCATCAGTATCTGGGCTTTTCTTTGTTAGTAAGTTTTTAATTACATTTTCAATTTCAATAGCTGATATTGGGTTATTCAAAATTGTTATATCTTCTTGACTGAGCTTTGGTGGTTCATATGTTTCTAGAAATCTGTCCATTTCCTCTGTATTTTCCACCCTATGTGAGTAGAGATTTTCAAAGTAGGTATTCATGATCCTTTGAATTTTCATAGGATCTGTAGTAATTTTCCTCTTTTCAGTCCTTATTGCATGAAATTGAGTTTTTTGTTTCTTTTTCCTGATAAGCTTGGCTAGAGGTATATCAACTTTGTTTATTCTGTCAAAGAAACAGCTCTTCAATTCATTAAGTCTTTGTATTGTTTTTTTGTTGTTGTTGTTGTTTCAGTTGCATTAATTTCTGCTCTCATCTTTACAATTTCCTCTCTTCTATGAGCTTTGGGTTTGACCTACTCTTCCTTTTCTAGAAGCTTGAGATGTAGCATTAGGTTATCTATTTTTTCTCCTTCCATTTTCTTGATTTGACTATTTATTGCTATATACTTTCCTCTTAGGACTGCTTTCATTGCATCCCATAGGTTACAGTATGTTGTGTCTGCATTGTATTGTAGGTACTGCTTTATTTTGTGTTTAATTTCATCTGTAACCCACTGGTTGTTCAGAAGGTTGTTATTTAATTTCCATGTATTAATGCAGATTTTACAGGGGGGTTTTGCCATTGATTTCCAGTTTTTGTGCACTATGATCAGATATTATGCATAAGATAATTTCACTCCCTTTGTATTTACTTAAGAATATTTTATGAGTTAATATATGGTCTATTTTGGAGAATGTCCCATGTGCAGCTGAGAAGAATGTGTATTCTTTTGTGGTTGGGTAGAACATTTTGTAAACATCCACTAAGCCTTTTTTTCACAGGTGTGATTCTATTCTGTTATTCTCTGCTGACTTTTTGTCTACTTAATCTATCTCTTTGTGACAGAGGGGTGTTAAGTTCTCCTACTACAATTGTGTTCTTGTGTACTTGGTTTTTCATGGCTATTAGTGTTTGTATTATATAGTTGGGTGTTCCTGTATTTGGTGCACATATATTTATAATTGTTAGTTCTTCCTCTTGTTGTTTTCCTCTTACAAGTATGTAGTGGCCTTCTTTATCTCTGTTAATCATTCTAGGTTTGAGGTTCACTTTGTCTGCAAACAGAATAGCTTCCCCTGCTTTTTTTCTGGGTTCCTTTTGCATGGAATACTGTTTTCCATTTTTTGACTTTTAGTCTATAAGTTTCTTTTTGAGTCAGGTGTGTTTCTTGTATGCAGCATATTGTGGGATCCTGTTTCTTGATCCATTCTGTCAAACTGCTTCTTTTTACAGGTGAATTGAGCCCATTTACATTTATGGATATCACTGATATGTACTGGCTTGACTTTGCCATCTTATATTCCTGTTGGTGTTTACTGCTTTCCTCCCTTGTTTAATTTCTTGTCCAGCCTGGTGGTTTCTTTCTCTTATTGTTTTGGAGATCGTGGTCATTTTTATCTTTTTCTAGTATGGGTTTGATACTCTTTTTAGGGTTGGTTTGGTAGATATGAATTTCTTCAGTTGTTCTTTGTCATGGAAGTACCTTGTTTCTTCATTAAATCTGAAAGACCGTTTTGTTGGGTACATCAGTCTGGGTTGAAAGTTGTTTTCTTTTAGGCCTTGAAATACTTCACTCCAAGCTTTTCTTAACCTGAAGGTTTGTGCTGAGAAGTCTGCCATGATTCTAATAGGCTTTGTTTGATAGGTGAGTTGTATCTTTTCTCTAATAGCTTTTAGTATTCTGTTTTTATGCTGTATGTCTAGGATCTTAATTATTATATGTCTGGGTGTAGGTTTATGTTGGTTATGACTGTTTGGCATTCTATATGCCTCACTTATTTGTATGCCAGGTTTTTTTTCTCCATGTTTGGGAAATTTTCTGCTATTATTTCTGTGAACAGCTTAGTTATGTCCTTTGCATTGTGTGCTGTCCTCACAGATGCCTAGTAGTCTTACATTGTTTCTGTTGGCATCATCTTGAAGCTGCTGGATTGTCATTTCATGCTACTTTGTTGTTTTTATAAGTTCTATCTTTTCATGGTCCCTATCTGCGATCCTGTCCTCAAGGTCTGGAATTCTATCCTCAGCTTCATTTAAACAGTTTGACTGGACCTTCTTTCAATCCAGGGAGCCAAGACCACTTGAGATAAGTTCCAGTGTGTTGGCACTGACCCAGGGGAGAGTTTAAAACCATCACTTCCAGTGGTTAAGTGCCTGCCCAGCTTCCTGAAACACTGGACTAGGCTTCAAAGGCTTCTCAGGCTGTACTGGACCATGCTTAGATTTCTTCTTTCAATCTGGTGAGCTGAGGCTCTCAGAGGTGAGTTCCAGAGCACTGGTGCTGGCCCAAGGAGAGTTTCAAACAATTGCTCCCAGCAGAAAATGCCCACCCACCTTCCTGAAACATTGGACCAGGCTTAGGAGGTTTCATGGTGCTGACTAGAACATGCCCAGTGACCTTCTTTCAATCCAGGGAGCTGAGGCAGTGAGAAGTGAGTTCCAGTGCACTGGTGCTGGCCCTGGGAGAATTTAAGACCATTGCTCCCAGCAGTTAAATGCCAGCCCAACTTCCTGAAACACTGGACTAGGCTTGGGAGGTTTTGTGGGTCTGACTGGACCACACCCAGAGACCTTCCTTCAATTCAGGGAGCTGAGGGATTGTGAGGTGAGTTCCAGTATGCCAGCACTGGCTCAGAGAGAGTTTAGGACCATAACTCCCAGCAGTTAAGTGCCCACCCAACTTCATGAAACACTGGACTAGGCTTGGGAGATTTTGTGGGTCTGACTAGACCACACCCAGTGACCTTCTTTCAATCTGGGGAGCTGAGGGAATGCAAGATGACTTCCAGTGCACCAGTGCTAGCTCAGGAAGAGCTTTGGACCATCATCCCCAGGGGTTAGGACCCTGTCCAGCTTCCTGGAACACTGGAGGTGGCACAGGAGGTCCTGTGGGCCTGACTGGGCCATGGTCAGCAATCTCCATTCAGTCCCAGGAGCCTAGGGTGCAGGAGGTGATTTCCAACATGCCTAGGGGAAGCTTTGGAACATCATTTGAAATATGGAAATATAGGAAAATGGTAAGATGAATCTTGAGAATTGAGATTCCAAATGCAATCTCAAGCCACCAGCCCATCCCAAGAAAGCCTAGGAGTCATGTACATAAAAAAAATAAACCATATACCTGAAATGCCTGAAATGATATCAACTGAAATAAAGAAGCTACTCTGGGAAGCTATAAAGGAACACAAATCAGAAATAATCTCCCAGGTAAAAGAAGAAATGATAAAAGTAGTGAAAGAAATGCTGAACACATCTAAGAAGACACAGTTAAAAAATTAGAGTAACAATGTAAACAGATAGAATCCCTGAATAAACAGTATAAGAAATAAATAGAATGCATGAAGCAGATTCAAAGAGATAGACAGGAAATCAAAAATTCTATTGAAAGTTGCCAAAACTGCCTCAACAAAAGTGAAGATAGAATTTCAGAACTTGAAGACAAGATTGTAGCTAGTGAACAGGAAAAGAAATAACAAGGAAGCGTTCCTTGTTATTATTATTATTTTTTTATCAGTACTGGGGATCAAACTCACAACCACCTGCTTGCAAGGCAGGCCCTTATGCCACTGAGCTAAATCCCCAGCCCCCCTTATTATTCTTAAAATAACAATTCAACGGCTGTGAGATGACACAAACAAAAACAACACAAGATTAATAGGGATAAATGAAAAAGAAGAGGACAACACAAATGATATCAAGAGGCTACTTACAGAAGTAGTAGCTGAAAATTTCCCAAACATGAGAATGGAAACTAATATGGAAACTTGCATACCCTCAGTGAAGCATATAGTGAAGCATATAGAACTCCAAATAGCCATAACCAAAATAAAACTACACCCAGATACATAATAATCACCATCCCAGAAATCCAACATAAGAACAGAATATTAAAAGGTGCTACAGAGAAGAGACAGCTCACCTATAGAGGAAAGCCTATCAAAACCATAGAAGACTTCTCAGCACAAACAATGAAGTCAAAAAGAGCATAGAGTGAAGTATTTTGGATGCTAAAAGAAAACAATTTCCAACCCAGATTGATATACCCTGCAAAACTGTCCTTCCATGACAAAGAACAGCTGAAGAACTTCATGATCACCAAACAAACCCTGCAAAGAATATTGAAAGACATTCTAGCTACACATAGGAAAAAAACCACTAAGCAAGGCAGACAATTAAACAGAATGGAAAGGTAAAGATACAACAGCAGAAAGATAACATGTCAACAATAAACCAATATATAATAGTTATAACCATTAATGTAAATGGCCTCAATTCACCAATTAAAAGAAACAGACTGGCAGAATGGATCAAGAAACAACATTGAACCATATGCTGCCTACAAGAAGCCCATCTAACCCAAAAGGAAACTCAGAGACTGAAAGTCAAAGGATGAAAAACAATACTTCATGAAACAGGAAACTCCCAAAAAAGCTATTCTGTACACAGACAATGTGAACTTCAAACCAAGAATGTTCCAAAGAGATAAAGAAGGTCACTACATACTAGTTAGGGGAAAACTTCAAGAGGAAGACATAATAATCTTAAATATATATGCACCAAATTCCAGAGCACAAAACTATACAAAGCAAGTATTAACAGAAATGAAAAAACAAATAAGCAATAATAAAATTATAATAGGAGACCTTAACACACCATTGACACAAAAGGACAGATGATCTAGACAGAAAATCAGCAAAAAAATAACAGAGCTGAATCACACCTGTGAACAAATGGACTTGATAGATGTGTACAGAGTGTTCTATCCAACAACATCAGAATATATATTCTTCTCAGCAGTACATGGGACATTCTCTAAAATAGACCATATACTAGCCCACAGAACACATTTAAGTAAATGCAAAAGAACTGACATTATCCCATGCATGCTATTGCATCATAGTACTAGGAATCTACAAATTAATGATAAAATATACTGCAAAAACCCCACAAAAACATGGAAATTGAATAATACACTCTGGAACAATCAGTGGGCCACAGAGGAAATTAAACAATATCTACAAGTGCCGGAGTCCAGCTGCAGCAGGGCTAGGGTTTCCCAAAGGTGGACAGGGAGTCGGCGAGTGAGAGACAGAAGACACTGCACACCAGTCTGTGAGTGAATCTGAATCCGCTTTTTTTTTTAGAAGCTGGAGTATATATTTGCTAACCTTGGCAGCAACCCCCAGCCCCAAGTAGGAAGTGCCCCAGGCCCAGGGCCAGGCAGAGACAATCCCAAGCAATAGGTATTAATTAACCTCAACCCCAAGCAGGGAGCGCCCCAGGCTCAGGGCAATAGGTATCAATTAACATCTCAATCTTGTTACTTAGTTAGCTTGGGAAATGTAAGCTGATGCACTTGAATGCCTACAGGAGGGAGAGATGTGTGAGGCTATTGTGCTGCTCCCTACATTGTTTCCCTTATCACTTATGGGAGTATGGCAGTCCCTGTGAGGACAGCACCTGTCTTAGGTCAAGGACTCTTCATATGAACCCAACCAGGCCTTACCCGTCATGGGCCTGCAAGACAGCAATTGGTCCTGTGCCTGTCTTAGGTGGCTGGTGGCGTAACATATGTGTCCTAATTGCCCATCTTTGGCTGCCTGTCCAGTGTCTCAGGGCAGTTGTCTCACAGGAACCCCGCAAATCCTCCTCCATGAGCTCTCCCACCCAAAGCTCCCACATAAACTCTCTCACACTACTCACAGAAGGCAAAACCCCACAACCAGTCCTCACAAAGGGGTTATCTAGAGGGCCTCCAGCAACCCCCCTGGAGTCTCCACCCTCGAGT
>PVLA01009046.1:0-80446 GCA_004027455.1 Hydrochoerus hydrochaeris
GACACCATCCAACCCTGCCGTGGCTCTGCTCCCTCACCACGGACGTGGCATCTGCAGTGTTCACCATGCCTGGGGGTGAACTGGTGTGACTGACGATATCCCAACGGTTCAAGTAACAAACATGAGCATGATGATAAAACTGGAACCAGCAGCACGCTGATGTTAGCAGAAGACAGGCTAAGTGACAGTGCAAGTGGGGAATCCAAAAACATGACCCTCAAAACTGGACCCACACAGGGAATAACTAACAGCATCTTGCGCCGGACACAGCAAAGTCTTTGGGGTCAAGTGGACAGTCCGGAGAGCCAGCAAGTCCGGGCTGAGACCAGCACACACCTCTGAGTTGATCCTGAGTCCAAAATAGTGGCTGTGGAACTAGTGGGCATTGCTCAGGAAAGCACGCATTGTGGGACCATTCCCAGATTGTCCTTTCAGTGAAAAGGGCTCCAGCCAAGGGGATGTGCTGTAGAATGGCCCGCCAGGGGGGAGCAATAGTGACGTGTGTCCTGGCGCCTGCAGAGTGACTCTGGTTTCCGCAGAGCTCCCCAGAAATCATGCCTGAGACACCCCGGTTCTGCAGTCCTGGTGATGAAAAAAATATGTCCCCCAGACTCAGACATATTGGTGTGAAAGTCTTTTGTGTCAAACTGAAGGAAACTACCAAAAAGAGAGAGAAAAGAATGTCAGTATCTTGTCAAAATAAAAATTAGACATTGAGGGTGTATTTATGAATTCAGCAGAGTGTAATGCATGACTTGGAAAACTCCATTCACTGTTATCTTCTTAGCAAATCACATGAAAACGGTGTACCTGTCGTATGTGCAGCTCATGGCTAAATGGAGTGTGATGTGACGTCTGAAGTCCTTTCCTCAGCAGACACCTTTACAATGAAATTTCTGCTCCCAAGAGGAGAAGAAAGCAAACTGTTCCCCTTCAGCTTTTTATTTTTATTATTACATGTTTGGGATAATGTTTATATTCCAGGTGTGGAGTTGCTTGGTATATAAAATGTACCCTTTTTTCTTCCTTCTCCTCCTCCCCTGCCCTCCTGCCCTCTCCCTCTGTCTGTTGGTCTCACTCCCTTTTGCAAAAGAACCATTCCACTGGTTTTGGTAAGGTCCTAGCTTGTGCTCAGCACCATACAAGTTTTATCCCACTGACTCCTAATGTGAATCCCTACTGCGTGGGAAGCCGAGGTCTGAAAGAAGTGGACAGACTAAAGCTTTCAGCATCTGGGGACAGGTCTGTTCCCAGAACCTGGATCTGAGCCCAAAGTTAGAAGACCAGAGTCATGTGTTCTGCAGGCTGATCCAGTGTGGTCTTCCTTCTCCTAGTCAAAGAATCACACCATTGAAATGAGAGAGGTAAACATTTGGCACTACCGATACCTTGCAGAAGTACTGAGTCCGGACTGAAAGGCACTATGACAAGACAAGAACACATTGAAATAACTGATTATCACTTTGATTGAACGATGTGTTATCATTTACAGTAAAATAAAGCCACATCTGTGGGAGGAAATGGTATTTCCACATCTAGAAATAAAGGTAGAAGCTATTCTAAGAAAGGATGCATTTGGACAGGGGACATAGCTCTGTGTCCAGGGGCTTGAGTTGAATCTGCTGCCAAGTGTATACACAGATATATTTGATAACACATAGTTCAAAAATCCCATGCACCAAGTCTACTGTAAACGAAGGTCAAAGGCAAGTACAAAACAGCAAATCCTCTGAAGCAGCTCAGTGCACAAAGCAAGTGACCCTGACCTACAGATGCCGCCTAGAAAATTCTATGAGTTTGCAGCACAATGCTGAAGTGAAACACGAAAGTGACCACTGGCCATGGACAAGGAAGAGAAACGCGTCCACGCTCCTTGTGTTCCAAGTCTCGACCTGAATGTTCCTCCTCAGCTTTCCAAATCCAGTCCCTGCCCACGGAGCCTGGCGTGGGAGCTACCAAGTGTGACCACCGCTAGCTGAGGTTCAGGGACCAGCGTTTCCTGTCTGTTGCTGTCAACAGGAGGACATTCATGAAAGGGGGCATTCCCCAGCCAGTTCAGCCTATTTATAGACTGAAAACATTTTTTAAAGGTTCCACCAAGTTCCAAGATGCATAACTTGAATTTTACAGCACATCAAGTCTTCCCTGAGGCCAGGGAAAGGAACGGTGTTGTCAAGGTTGTCTTAGGTATTCTCAGGAATCCATCACTGAGCTAACTCCTGCAGGAAGGTGTGCATGGGATGGACACCAAGATGATGTCATATGATGTCACAGATTTCAGTGGCTCGTGTGGCAGAGTCCCTCATAAATGGTGTAGGATGACCGTGTTGAGTCGGCAAAGACCTTCCCAGTGTCTCACCACCAGCTTCTTCAGCTGCGATGATACCTGGCCTTGGTCCCACATGGGCTGGAGGCCAGATGCACCCGGGGGGAAGGTATCCAGACAACAGAGACACTCCCTGAGCCGGTACCCAGGGGGCTCTCCCTGTCACTGACCCCATGGCTGTGTGGTGGATCAGTTGGATCTTATAGCATCAGTCATACAAGTGTCCATCGCAGCCCAACAGATGGACCATGCACCGTCATGGAAACTCTGATGAGGGCTCAATGGTGCCAAGAGAAATCTAGCACCAATATACAAGCCAGATGTGTGTCGTCTAGACAATCCCAGATCATGACCCAACTGCAGCCCCACAAGTCCAATTATCCCCTGCACTGCACCCCACATTTCCAGCCACAGGGAGACTGACTTAGGGACAGACACTGTCGAATTCACTCCCACGCTGCTTGTGACACTGGAAAATCTGACTTTGCTCAGACACAGATGGCGGAATGAGAAACCGGCCTCAGATGTGCATGCCGGAGAAGGGCTGAGCGAGTCCCAGGGAGGGACAAAGGGGCGGCACCCATCTGTGCCTCGCGGGGACTGTGGGAAGCAGGAGCTGCGGGAAGGAATTGGTGTCTCCTAAATACGGACTCGTCAGGGATTCTTCAGAGCTGAATCAATTAAAAAATGGGACAGGCTGGGGATGTTTCTGATATTTCTGTTGGCAGGAAGGTTTCTGCATCGTGACCCCGGCTCTCACAGATGGTCTGGGGAATAACCTCAAGATGTGGAATCTGGGATTCCACAGAGGGATGCAGGTTTGTTGAGTGTTAAGAGGGTGGAGAGGCAGCTGGTCTGGGGTTGAGGAGCCCTAGCGTTTGTCAACTGTGTAAACTTCAGCCAGTCAGCTCCAGCCTTGAACCTGCTTTCTCAGGGGTCAAAGGGACATGATGTTTAAAACCCAGATATGAAAAGTCACATCGTATCACAGATTCTGTTTTTTCTACTAGTGATTCCTCCTGACTGTGACGGTCCCCAGCTCCCAGGAGAAGGAACATGAGCTCAGAGATAAGACCCAAGTGACCACGGTGGATCTCAGAGTTCTCTGCAGTTTCCTGGAAGGTGGTTCACATTCAGCCACCCTTCGCTGTGTCTCAGAGTGAACCAAGAGGGAAGACAGATAGATACAGGAAACCTTTTCTGGTGGCCTCTTACTCTGAGCACTTTTCAAAAGATTATACTCAACTCAAAGAAACAGACAATTCAAATGAGTAGCTTCAAAACTGCAGAGGTTAGTGTTATACCTACAATCCTAGAACCCTGGGGGGCTGAGGCAGGAGGATCTCAACTTTGAGCCCATCCTGGGGAACTTAGTGATTTGGCAAGGCCCTGTCTCAAAATTTAGAAATAAAGTTTTAAGAGGGCTGTAGATCACAGCTCAGAGAGGAGTCCAGGGGTCAATTCCCAGTACTGTGAAAAATATAGGGATTAATTTTTCTCTTCAGTTAAAGTGTGAATGTAGAAAGTCTAAGGGTTGTGGGCCAGCTTGGGAATTTCATCTGAAAACTGGTTCCTTCCCTCTTTAAAACACAGCTTTCATCCTCTAATGTGCCTCACAATCAGAAATGGCTGCTGGAGCTCAGCTATCCCACTGATATCCCACCCAAGGAGAAGAGGGAAGGAAAAGAGCATGTGAACCCAAGGGCCACACGCTTGGAGAAGAGGTCCCAAATCCACCCATCATGCCAAGTGGGAAGGAGGGGAGGAATTTTGTATCTGACATGAAGAGGGGGATATGTTCATTGAGAAGTGCAGGAAAAATGGAAATTCAGGAGCAACTCATGTTCTCAGCTCTGGTTAAAGCAGTGGTCCAGACTCTGCCCAGAAGAAAGGGCACAGTGCACCCACCAGGTGGAGAAGATTCCTGAGCAGGTGCTGGCCAGCTCTGCCACACACTGTGCCACTCTGGAACTCGAAATTGGTCCCAAGTCGAGAATACTGTACTCCAGATGAAAGACAAGAAGCAGGCTGCCTAAGAGATGAGACATTGGCCCTTCCCGGTGACTGGCTCACTGTGTCATCTGGGATAGTTATTTCCTTGCTGTGAACATAGCTATCATTTCCTTGACAGGCACAGGGTGATCAGCCCTTGGAAGGACCATTTTCATCCTATACGGGGTACCAGGTACCCAGCGATCCACCTGGCACCCAAGTTCTCTGTATCTGCAGCTCACCCCCACCACGTGCCAAGCAGAGTTCTCAGCACCTTTATGCAGACTGACTTGCCTTTTAATAGAAACCATATGGCCAAGAAATTATGAACCCTCTTTCATCTAAAGATGAGGAAATTAAACATGAAAGCATTAAAAATCACAGCAAAACATATTGCATTAGTTCCTTATCTTGTTGCTGAGACAAAATAGCCAATGCCCAAAATTAAGGAAGGAAACGTTTATTTAGCTCACAGTTTGTGGAGGTTTTAGGGTGTAGTCAACTGGCTCCAAGGCAGGGTGGCATGACAGAGGGGCAACAGCTCATGGTGGCAAAAGCAGCAAAACAACAAGATCAAAAGAGGGATAATGAGTCTCTTTTTCTTCCTTGTAATTTATGTGGGCTCCCACCCTAGGATGATGTAACATTCATACCATTTCTGTTCCTTTTTCTTGCAAAGGCTCAGGATATTTACAAAATAAAGATCCTGGCTCCCTGCTGAATTACTTAGTTAAACTTCTAAACTTCTCAAATTGACACAATGAGACAACTATTACACCCAAGGGTGTAAACAGCCACCCTGAGGCCTGTTCTCTATACCCTAGGATGTAGAACTGCTGAGTTAGCTTAGTTAGCTTCTAAACTTCTCAGATTGATGCAATGAATCAACCATAGCACACCTAGAGATAAGTGACAAAACTGGACTGGGTAATAGCAGGGAGAGCAGGACATCGAAGGTCCCTAGGGGTAGAAGTAGGGTGTGAAGCTTCTTCATCTGCCTGGGGGAGCCAGAGCCAGCCCTTGAGGCAGCTCATCAACTTCTCAGGTACATGGGGTCCCTGGGTGGCATAGTCTTGCCTAGGGATGACATGGCTGGACACAGCTACACGGAGATAGTACAGATCAGCTCACACACCTGTCTTCATGCACACACACTGTCTGGCTGTAACTTTACGATCTATGGATAACAAACTGCAATTGTAAAATAGCACCCCTAGCTCCCAGAGTTTCAGTCTTGAATGTCCCCAAAGGCCATGTGTTGAAGACTTGATCCTAGCCTGTGGTGCTATCTGGAGATGGGCCTAAAGTGTCAGGTCACTGGGGGCACCATTGAAAGGGACATTGGGACTTTATTCCTTTTCTTATTCTCTATTTTTCTTCTCAACTATTTTAAGGCTAATAGCTTCTTTCTGACACATGGTATCACAGATGTAGAGCAACAAATCCAAGCAATCATGGACTGAAACCTCAGAAACTGTGAGCCAAAAGCCCTTTTCTTGAGTCAATTTATTGCAGGTACTTTGTCACAGTGATGGAAATCTGACTAATCCACTAACAACACCTCATCATCACAAATGCTGCAGACAATTGTAAATAGTGTGTGAGGATACTTCTTAAAAAGACAAAGTTCTTACCGATGGAGGTGGCATAATGTAGGGAATTCACAGGGCCTTTGAGATCAATTAAAACAGCTTTGAATCTTGAATCTGCCCTGGAACTACATGACCTTGAAAATAAGATATGTAAAAAAATGGGTATAATCACACATACTTTTCAATGCTAGTGTGAGAGTTTAGGCTACATAGATAAAGCCCCTACATTTCTCGTATATAAAATCTGATCTTGGAGCTCTTCTCCTCAAAATCATAACATATTCTTGGTGAAAGTCCCATGCTCCCTCATGGAACTTTAGTTTCTCATATTTTGATATCATGCTCCGATTACAATTGTATTTATAAAGAGCTCAGTTAATGCACTTACACTTCAGGAGGCTGACTTCAGTGTATCTTCCAGGCACAAGAGGACAATAGCTGTAAATGTAACAGAAATCAAATCAAGCCATATTGGCTACTGAGACAAAACAAAATATAACCTATTTGCAATTGTAGCACCACTACTGAGAACGATAACAAAAATTCAAAGTAAAGGCAGTGTATTTCTGTTTCCAGAAATCCGGTAGGTCAAGCGATTCAGACAGAGTTTTTCACTGAAAACAAGGGGAAAATGTTAGATAAAGTGTAAGAACATCATAAACACATCAGCAAAATGCAAAAGAGCCAGGCAGATCAGAATCTGTCCAAAAGAAGGAGTCCAAAGGGAAAGAGTGTCAGTGAAGCCAGTTTGGGTCTGAGCACCCTTGTTTATTCTGAAAAATTTGAGCTTCAGTCTTGACACCTCACAAAAAGCAGTTTGGCTGATATAAAAACCCAAGGCCTTTCCCAAAGGGCTGATTTCACAAATGGGTTCTTCCTTTAGTTAAGAGAGCACCAATCCCCTCCCCTCCAACTGTGGAGAGACTGCAGCCTACACATCAGCTTCCCTGGGCTGGGGAAGAGCCACGTGTGTGTCTATGTTCATATACATGCACATATGTGTGAATATGTGTATGGGAGGAAAAGTATGTCCATTGTGTCCCTGTGTACTGGAAAAGGTGCATGTGTATATAAACAAGGATATCCATGTGTATATCAGGATGGATGCATGTGTGGAGATGATTGTGTGCATTCATGTGCACATGTGTGAGAGAGGGAGTATGCATGTATGTGTGTGTTTTAGAGGTGACTGTCACATCACCTGTAGCTCAAAACTTCATCAGTTGTGTAGATGGAGACAAAGCAAACATTTCCAGTCAGTGAACTTAATGTGAAACATCCTGTCCCTAATAGTGTTGCTCTGAGATAGTTCAGAAAAGTAAATGCAAACTTTTCCAGTAGGAAGATATTAGATAAAGGCAGAGACAAAGACAGAGAAAGAAAGATATGGAGACAGATAGATAGAACATGCAAAGAACAGAGGAGCCCAGACAGAGAGGGGAGAGGAAGCTCACATGGGGGGAAGAAGAAATGCAGAAGGAGAGGGACAGCACAGCCAAGACTTGACAGGGAGCTCCCCAAACCTTGCTCGTGAAACCCAACTATTTCAGCAGATACAGCACATTCCCATCAAGACACATGCTGGTGGAAAAGTAGAAAAATCAAGACTAAAAGGAAAATCTGAGAAGCAGTGCTGGAAAACTACAGTTAGCGCTCACTGAGTGGTCTTCAGAAGACCTCACCCAAGGGCCAGAGGCTGCAGAGAAGCCACCAGTGTGTGGAAAGTGACACCAAGATGGGATGAAGAGAACGGGAAGAGAAAGAGCCTCTTAGACAAATGGAGACTAGGAGAACCTGCCTCCCAGACTCTTATTAAAGATGACTCTGAAGGCAGACTTCAGGTAGGGAAAGGGATCTCAGAGGAGAAACCTGGGGACCAAGAAACACAGAAAGTGGCCAACATGGAAGCCAACCCATATGCTTTCTGGCTGATGCCATGGACCCAGGCCAAGTGTTCAAAAGGGTATGACTTGGATTTACCTCAGTGGCAACATAGAGGCAAAGAAGGGAATAAAAAGAATAAAGATACAGAAGGTTTGCAGCCCTTACAAGTCCTAGATGTGTCACATTAAAGACATTGACCATCCTCACACTACATTAGGGGCACTCAATGTTTTGTAAATCTATGGTGCCCTAGAGGCAGGCGTGGTGGTTCACACCTGCAATCCCAGCACTGGGGAGGCTGAGGCAGGAGGATCGTTGCAAGTTCAAGACCAGCCTGGGCTACAAAGTGAGCTCAAGACCAGCCTGGACTGCATAGCAAGCTGCATTCTGTCTCAAAAAGACAAAATAATAATCATCATAATAATAATATAATAAAAATAGTAACTCTATGGTGCCCTCTTAGAGAACAGACCTAGAGCATTTAATCCCAAACACATGGAAGAAGAAAAATAAAATGATTTAAAAATATGCAGTCAGTGAAAAACACTTGATACCCAAACCCAACAGTACTTGAAAAGAACATTAATAAGCCATCTTAGTTTTATTTTGCTATAACAAAATACCTATAACTATATGATTTATGAAGAACAGAGAGGTTCCTTAGCTCGTGGTTGTGGAGGCTGGGAAGTCCAGGTGCAAGCGTCTGGTGAGGGTCTTCATGCTCCATAGTGACGTGGTGGGGACACCCTACGGCGAGACGGAGCAATCATACTAACTTGGGCTCTCTTCTTCCACCTATAAAGCTGCCAGTGGATCATGTTTCCCAAATTCCTCCCAAGAGGCTCACCTCCAAAAATCATGAATTCTAGGAGCACTCATTCAAAGGAAAGCACAAATTAAATTCAACAATATTGAAAATACCAATACTAATACCCGATTAAATTGGGTTTATCCAGTCAACAAATTAACAGATAAGAGAGCTGGTGACCAACTTAACAAATTAGGAATGACATCCTCATACGATTATGTCTCTTTTTTTCAAGGAAGGGAGCGTTGATTTGCCTTACATTTTCAGGGGATTCAGTCATGGTCAGCTGGATCCATGGCAGAAACATCATAGTAAAAAGGCTTAGTAGAGCAAAGGTGCTTAGTTCATGACAACTGGGAAGTGTAGGGTAGCAGAGATAGAGAACCAAGGGCAAGGGAGGGTCTAGACATAAATGCAAAAGAGACACCTCAATAACCTACCCAGACACACCCAGAAGTATGCTCCACCAATCCTCTGGGTAGAAACCAAAGACAATCAAGTTGACACTCTACTCTGAGCCCCACATTCCTGTGTTTGTCAATCTGTAACCCAAACACTTCTTTTAAACAATATTAAATATCCAAATAAAGAAAATAGCAAGTTAATAATTCTGCTGTGCATAATATATTCTCCTGTGTATAACTGAAAATTCAACGATTAACTCCCCAAAGTTTCAACTTTTCTAGTATTTTTCAAAAGTTCAAGTCCAAGTCTGTGCTGAGACCCAAGGCAAACACTTAGCTGTGAGAGTTCATAAAAATAAAAAAGAAGTTACATAATCCTAAGGTAGAATGGCATAGGGTAAGCATTCTCATTCCAAAAGAGAGGAATAATGAGATAGAAAAGAATAAGACCAAAGCAAGATTTAAATGCAGAAGAGAAAACATTAAATACTATTGCTTCACTTCCTGGACAATGCAGGTGAGATGTGAGTTCTAAGAAATTAACAAGACCCACTCAGAGCAGATTCTAGGGTACCAACATATAAACCTTTCCTTTGAGAAGAGGGCCACTGGGACCCCTGGGAAATTTTTCCCAAGATACATTTCACTCTGTTCAGTCATTCAGGCACTCAGACATGCTGACCTGGTTCAAAGGGTCATGACTCCTATTCCTGCTGCCAGCTGACCTTGGAACTGTCCATGTGATGCTGGTTTTACTGGTATGTAGAATCCAAGAGCTGTGGGACCAGGAAGGCTTCCACACAGATTTCAAAAGAAAGAACAGGAAGCCAGGCAAGGAGCTCCAGAGAAACTAGCATGCAAACATGTGAGAATTGATCCAAAGGTGCAGCAGGAACTGCAGGATGTAAGGTGCCAGGAACATGGAGTAACTGCCAAGGAAAGATGCAGCCTGACAGGGAGCCATTCTGAGGGCAACCGTATGGGTTGGGATCAGCAAGGCAACTCACATCTCAGACAGAACTCACATATGATTCTCTCTTCATGAAACAACACCTGATAAATTTCAAATTCCTCTTACATTAAAAAGAACATAGAAAGGAAATTGCTTCATCAGGTAAGGGTGGCTATAAAAATCATTCTGCAACCTAAAGTCATAAAGTTTAAACCCTAAAAGCTTTTCCTTTGAGACTGGGAAGAGGAGGAGAAGGACCATCCTCCAAAAATATCTGATATTTGGCTAGCAACCAAAATATATGCCATTATCTTCAAATCAGAAAGAAATTGATCCTGAAAAACAGGAAAACAGGAAAAGAAAACTTGGGAAGGGCAACTGAAAATTCTCCCACTTAATCTTTCCCTCCTTTGGCTGTTTCTGAGTTACATGCTTTATAATAAAATTGTATCTATAAGGAGAGCACTTTCTTAAGTTCTAGGACTCATTCTAGTGAATTACAGAACCTGAGGGAGTCATGGGAGCCCACATATTTATGGCTCTTTTGAAGTGTGGGAGACTCCTGAGGCTTGTGGTTGGCTTTTGAAATGGGAACAACCTTGTAGGACTGAGCCCCAGACCTTTTGGGTTCTGGGTTAACTACAGCCAGCTGGGGACAAATTTAATTAAAGTGCTCCCACTAAGAGCGGAAATGGGTCAGCAGTTCTAGGAAAGCAATTCAACCACTTCAATTTTAGACCTCAGCACACCCTCCGGGCTTTGACCTTCCAAGTGTCCTTTCCTCAGCAACTCAGTGCTGTCAGCTTGCCCCTTCTTCTTTATCATTGCCTGAGGTTTCATCTATTGCTTCCTTTGTACATACATTTCTTCAGCACAGTTATACCTCCCGTGGACTCAGCTCTGACCCGAAGGCTCCTCAGTCTCCACTTCCAACTCTCGCTAGACCCTTCTGCTTAGATTACCCAAATGTGCCCAAATTCAAACCATGAATCTTTCCCCCAATGCCTGCAATATCTTCCTTTCTATCAATTTTTTGAAAAAAGTGCCAGGAAGTGTAAGCAAGGACATGGAATTTTCCAGGTCTAAGTACCTGTCATCAAGGGGACAACTGTGTCTTGGATGGCCACTCTAGCCAGAAAAGCATAACGCATTTTGCTCCTCAAAGTACAGCCGTGACACCAGCTACGACTTCTCCTGCCAGCTCGTCAGAACCTCAGCACTCCATCCCCACACGAGACCTTCTGAAAGAAGCTCTGAATTTCCCCAGGTCCCCAGGTTCCATGGTGAAATGACCATGGGCGAAGTTCCACTCCAGGAGCTGCTGATGAAGATGAGGAAGGCGGAAGGCTTTGCATCCACTACCACAGTGCAAGCTCAGTGTTGATGATGTGAATTCCAATGTCGTCCCTACAGGAGAGAAGGATAACTTTCTTAACCCACCCACCAAACCCAACCCTTGGTGATATGCTCATGATAAAGCATCCAAGCTATAGGCTGACCTAGATGTCACAATGTATTATTTAGGACAAGAAACACCACCACCACCCCACCTTTGTGTCGCTCCTGGTGCAAGACATGGAGGTGCAAATCAAATATAAGACAAATAAACTTAAATTTTGACTAGACACTTGTGATAGAAATTTTAAATAGAAAGTATGATTAGCAGGTCCAGAGTGGAGCTTCCATACTGTTGCAGAAACTCTGTGGATGGACCCTGGTTTACCAGTTCTCTGGACTCCAGCCTCAGGCAACTGTAGAGAGACAGAGATTACATGGAAGTCATTCACAGGGTGACAGTGGCCACACTTTGCACCTCAACAGGGCTCAGATTTCTGAAAATGGAGGAAACAGAAAAAATACAAAGGGTACATCTTGAGTGGTACAATGCAAAGTTTATTCCTTTTACTTTTCTTCTTGGCTCAAGATTTATATGCACTTCATTTTACTGGTTTTTTTTTTTTCCTTCAATGCTGGAGGTGAAACCCAGGGCCTCCCACACACTAGGCAAGTACTCGTCACTCACCTATGTCTCCAGCTTTGTCCCATTTTTAATAGAAATTTTTATTGAGGTAGCTGTAGGTTATAACCATTGACTCTAAGAGATAAGCCATTGCTATCCCAGGTAGTTTTTGCCCAGTTTACCTCTAAGGTAATATTTTGCAAAACATTCCATATAATTGTAATACAGTACCACCAGAATCTTTTCTACAACTCAGTAATCTTAATTAGGTGTCCCTGATTTTAGTAGTTGGTGTGTGTATCTATTCAGTTCTCGTGCTTTGTATCTACCAGCACTGTCCAGGTACTGAAGAATCCCACTGCTACAGAATCCATCATGTCGGCCGCTGTGACCACCAATGAATCTGCTGGCCAAAATCATCATCATCATCATCATCATCATCATCATCATCATCATCATCTAGCATCTATTTTGAATTTTGATTTTTTAAAAAACAGAATGCAAGTAAAATTGTAATATAAGGGATCTTTGGAGGGTTTTTTTTTCACTAGCACAATTCCCAGGAAACTCATGTGTGTCGTGGATACAGACCTCAACGATCTGTTCCTTTCCACGGTATTTGAGGTTCCAGAGCACAGATGTGCAAATTTTGTCCAGTCACCTATCCGTCAATGGACATCTGGACTGATTTTAATTTAGCCATAATACATAAAGCTGCAGTGGATATTCTTGTAGACATGTTTTCCCTATAAACACAGTGTTTCCTGTCTCTAATTAATGTGCAAAGGTGCAATTGTTGGGTCTTATACTAATTGCATATCAGGGTTAAAGTAAATTGGCGAGTTGTTTTTGCAGAAGGCATATGCCAATGTACATTTCCACCAGCAGCACAGAAGAGATCCACTTTCTCCACATCCTTAGCAGCACCTGTATTCTCACTAGTTTTATTTACTTATTCTGATGGGTATAGATCATGAAACATTTAAGTTTGATCGTGTTAATTTGATTGGATTGGAATCTGCCCAGGGGATCGAGGAAGCCAGTGTCCGCATGTACCTAGATACACTGTGGAGGTGTGACCTTGGGGTGTATATCTGTTTTCCTATCCCTTGCTCTCTGGCTGTGTTTCCCTGCTCTTCACTCCAGTTAGGATCAACTAAGTAGCCTTGGATCCATACAACTGTGGACTGCATGTCCTGAAACTAGGAGCAAAATTAAACCTCTCTTCCTTCAAATTGTGGGTGTCAGACACCGTGTCTCAGTGATGGGAAAGCTCACTAATATACTAACTGTACCTCACTGTGGTTTCAGTTTGCATTTATGTGATGGCTAATAATGTTGGTCTATTCATGAGCCTATTTCCATCACTACACAGTCTTTGATGAAAAGTTTCATCAGGCTGTTGTCCATTTTCTAATGGGCTTGTTTATGTGACTGCTGAGTTTTGCAAATTTTCTACATATTTTATCGGCTAATTCTTTATCAGATATGTGGTTTGAAAATACAGAGTGTGTCCCAAAAATGCATACACACACTTCAGCTGTGCACTGTACTAATAAACGTCTGGAAGCTCTTGACCACCTCTTGTAACTGTAGAGACCAAAGATAACTTGTATTCATTTCACAATGTGTTAATAAATTTAGTATTTAAATATTTCTACAAGTTTTTCTTTTCCTAACGTATATACTTTTTAGCAGACTATGTTCTCCCAGACTGTATAGATTATTTATTCTCCTCATGTAGAATTTTTTTATGGTGCTAGAGATTGAACCCTGGGCCTTTGCACTGAATAAGTTACAACCTCAGCCTAGAGTTTTTCATTCTGAAACAGGGCCTCAGACACTAAACTGCCTTCCCTGGGCTCAATTTTATAATCTTTCTTCCTCAGCCTCCCTGAATGCTGGACTTACAGGAGGAAGCCAGGACCCCTGGCTTCTGTGGGATTGTATAGAAAAAACAAGGTTTTATAAGATCAGGTTTATCAACCTTTGCTATTTTAGAATTTGATGCCTTTGGCATCAAATCTAAAACTCTTTCCTGGTCTTGCATCCCAGAGATTCCTTACTATGTGCTACCCAGAGTTTTATAGTGTTATATTTTCACAGCATTGTAATTAATGTTTGTAGAAAACATGAGACTTGAATGGGGATTTTTTTTTTTTTTGCCTGTGGAATGCCAGTTACTGGAACACTATTTGTGAGATCTGTGCTTTCTCTACTGAGCAGCTTTTTGCATCTTTGACAGAAACAAAATTATTTGATTCAATCTGAGCTACTGTTGGTGAAAGGCATAAGGTCAAGATGCCCCAGGTTTGTACGTTTTGCTTTGGCTTTATTTTGGGTTTTGCATGTGGACATTTACTGAAAACATGATCATTCCCCCTACTGAGTGAGGTTTTCCTTTTTGTTAAATATTAGTTGGTTCCATTTGTTTGGGTTTATTTGTGGTTCTCTATTCTCCTTCTCTGATGAATTTGTCTATTTTTTGCCAGTACTTTGTGAGGACTGCCACAGCTACACAATAAGGCAGTATGAGCTGCTGAGTTCTTTTGCTCTAAAATTTTATCTCACAACTGTTTAAGGTATTAAAGTCTCGTCGTACCTTTCCAAATACGTTTCGTAATTAAGTTTTCCTATGTCTTTTAAAAACCTGTTAAGAATTTGACAGAAATTACATTAAGACTGTGAATCAAGTTGGAAAGAATGGAAATCTCTACCATGTTGTGTCTCTTCTCCCTTATGGGCCCCACACCTCCCTGGCTCCTTAGGTCTTCTCGAAGCAGAGCTCCACCAGCAGATGGGAGGCATCTCAGATGGGGAAGCAGGAGCTAACAGGAGAATCGGAGGGTATGGACCAGGAGCCCTCTGCAGGCACGGTTGGGCGTGGGTCCTGTTCTTCTAAGGTTTGTGTATCATTCTCCTAATTTAACAAGAGGCTCCCAAAGGTAATCGTTGAAGACACAGGGCTCTATTGCATGGCAAAAAAAAGACTGCTCAGAATAACACTGGCCCCCAAAATGACAGGATGTGAGGTCCACTGACAGGACAGGCAGTCGGGGAAGGGCCAAGCCAGAAAGGCAGCTAGAAAGATTCACTGAAGGATGAGTCAATGACCAAGGCCACCTAGAAGTTCAGGAAACAAAGGCCTCATTCAGATTAGCTGCTTACAATTACAAGTAACGGCGCATGTGACAGAACACCGCTATGTGACTGGCTTCCCACTGGTGACTGCTCGATTATAAGCCCAGGTGATCTCAGCTTGGCCGGGATGCAGTGGTTACTGTGAATAAAAATGCTGGGACCACAGAGCCCCTCTGGTAACTCCCTTTTCAGACCCCCTCCCAGGTTTATTCACCTGGAAGCTTTTCCCCCCACTTTTCAATAAATGCTGCTTTCTGCTTCCGCTCTACTATATATACATGTGCTCAGTGCTCTTAACGCTGCCTTGTAATTCTTTCTGGGCTGAGAGACGAACCAACCAGATGGCAATGTCCCTTTAATCTCTTTCATAAGCTTTTCATAATTTTCATCCCACAGGTCCCATATACATTGTGTTAAGTGCACTTATAGTTTTATTTTATTTGAAGCAGATAGTAAATGGTATTATCCCTTTATGGCATTCTTTACTTTAAACATATAGTAACCCACTTGACTTTCATTTGTAGATCTTGTGTTCTGAAACTTTGCCAGACTCATTGAATTTCTAGTGTTAATTCTGCAGATTCCTTTAGATATCTATGTGATTGCTCATCAACAATGTGAATGCTTTTATTTCACTTTCTTGATGATGATGATAATAGTGTGACCTTCATTTCTTATACCTGGGCTTTCTTGTCTGGGTTGTATATGAGGTGAAGAAAGTGGGTACCCTTTCTTTGTCCCAAGTTTTAAGGGAAAAAATTCAGCCCACTGCTTGGCATTAAGTATAATGTTAACTGGAAGGTGTTTTATAGCTAACCTTTATTGTATTGAAGAAATTACCCTCTTACCCCTATTTCTTCTAAGAGTCTTTATTACGCATGAGTACTGGATTGTATCAGTTTGTTCTTCCTGCATCGACTGACATTATCATAGGACTTTTGTTTTTAGCTGAACCTTATGTTGGGTTCTGTTGCTTGATTTTCAAATGTTGCACCAGCCACTGGGGTGTGGTGTTTGCGATTCTTCCTACATCCTAAGATGCAGTCAAGAGCCTGGAAGTGAGCTCCAGGCTGCTGTGCTGGACCAGTTTTCTCTTCTTTTCTCTTTCTGTCTCTCTCCTCCATTCTCCCCTAAGCCCTTTTCTATCTTCGTCTAGCTGTACTATCAGGGTAACGCACTGGCCTCCCAAAACAAGGTAGAGAGTATTCTCTCCTCTTTGATTTTTCTGGAAGAGGTTTTGCAAAATTTATCTGAATAGTTTTTGTTTTAGCTGATTGGCAGAATTCTCCATGTTCTTGTTTTTTTTCTCCCCGTCTGGTTTCGGAGATCACTTAACAGGAAGCTTTTCATGACGAACTTATTGGGTAATGGTGACAGGCCTGTTTGAATTTCTATTTAATTTTTGGTTGTGTTTGGTGTCTTTGGTTCTCAAAGAAGGGGCTCATTTATCCTAAACTGTGGGATTTAAGCCATAAGTTCTTCTGCCAGGCTCCTTTATGATCGAATGAGTGGCTCAGGATTGTAGTATGTTCCCCATTTCATCCTGACAATGGTGATTTGTGCAATCTCTATTTTTATCAGGGTTTCTGGAAGTATGGATTTCAAGGCTTACTCTTTTGAGAAGCAGCATTTTGTGATATGGGTTTTTCTCTAGTGTTTTTGGTTTCCTGATTTCCACTCCCATCTTTCTTTCCTCCTCTCTGGTTGTGCTGGCTTCATTTTGCTCTTCTTCCCCTAGTTTCTCGGGGCAGGAACCTGGCTTGAGTATTTGCTGAGGCAATGACTGTGGCTGTTCAGAGTTCCAGAACCACTAGGATGTTTTGATCACATGCCAATTTTTATATTGATTGACTCCAAATAAGATTGAAAATAACCTGCTTGTTTAATTGAGCTGATGGTCAGTGAAGGGCGGTGACTGTTTATCTAGATCAGAGTGGGCTCAGGATTCTCAAATGAGACATTTAACAAAAAAACAAAAAGTGACCAAATAATTCAATCTGATGATCTTTTATTTTGGAGGAAATCAAGGCACAGGGCTGCAGGAGGTGCCTGCCTGGTAGCATTCAGGCTGCTGAGGGAAATGGCCTGCAACCTGGAATGGAGACGGGCTGGGAGGAGTCTCTCTCCTGGATCTCAGTGTCAACACCCATAAGAAGCTAATTCCCTCTGCAGCCTCCCCAAGACAGGGTACAGGGGATCCCCAGGCGTCATCCTGGCATGCTGGTCATGCTAGGGCCTCTGCCTGAGATCAGCCAGGAATGTGACCCCATTAGGCCCATGAGCTGTGCCCCAGGACCAGCTGTGGCCTCCGTGCTTGGGGAGAAGAAAGCTGAGTCAGGCTGGACTGGTGTCTCTACAAAAGGTGGGTCCCTTCCCTGGCCCAAACTTGGTGATCAGCTTTGTAGACTAAATCGCCACTGTGCCCCACACCCTGGAGCAAGGAAGCTAGATGGACAGAGCATTTCCAGGGGCTGCCTTGGGCCAATGGGCCAATATGCACATCCCAAGGAACCGTCTTGAGAGCCACAGTGGCTCCCACCTGATATCCAGGCCTGGCCTCTAGACGTCTGAGAGACACTGCTCTTAACCAAGACGCCCTGGAAACCGAAGCTTCTACTTGATCTCTTGCAGAAGAGGGAAGAAAGTTCCCCATGCAGCATTGCTGTGACTCAGTCCCTCCCTGTTACAAGGTCTCAGAACCTGGGTTCATGGAAGTCAGGTACACGAAGTCAACATTCAGTCTCCACTTGTTGAATCTGAGTTCTGTGGGACAGGGAGGCCAGGGTCCTGGCCCCAAGTCAGACGTCTGTCAGCCAGAAGGATCTAGAAGAACCATGTGCCTGATCCCCCTGGGAGACACGGCAGTGGGCAAGAACCGACTAGTCCCACAGCAGGAGGAAGAGGAGGTCTCTTCTCCCCCAGGGTGACAGGAATGAGTTTCTCCCTGGAGCTGGGAGCCACACCTCCTGGTGACCTCAGTTCGGACACTGCCTGAGCCATGACTTTGGGGGACAGATGACCCAAGGCATAAAGTGATGATCAGTTTTCCAGCAACATGGACTTTTTGCAGAATGGGATCCCACGAACGTAGAGTCATGTACCATGCTGTGGCAAGGGCCAGCAATCTAGTGTTCCCTGCTGCAGTGCAGGCAGAAAGGGGTTCGCTGGCTCCAGGGAACATTAAAAAAACAAACAAACAAAAAAAAAAAACTATAAAACTCAACAGAAGTCAATGTGGGTGTTTTTTTTTAAGCAGGATTTATCAACAGTTCCAAACACTACCCATGATAAAATGTTCCTTTTCCCCCCAAATTGTACTCGATGTATGATTCAAATAATGGATGTTAAGCTGATCCACACATTACGTCAGGGCTAGAGATCATTTGTGTTCAACTAGAGTATAGTTTGCATGTCAAAGGGAACCTTCCCAAGCAGAGTGCTGGCCCGGTGACGCCAATTCCCTCCTTCTACACGGAGGTCTTCCTTAGACTTCAGACCTTAAAAAAGAGAACCAAAGCACAGGCTGGAATCTAGGACTCTTAGTGTAGTAACAGTGTATTTGAGCACTGAAACCGAATATTTTTTTCTCAATTTGAAGACATGCATTTTAAAATGACACTTGTACTTCCTTCAGCTTAGTTGTTTTTTCACTGAATGATGAATCAAGAAAATAATCACGTTCCTGAGTATTCCAAAAGTAAGCATGTCCTATAGGAGGGAGGAATGTTAAAAATCATCTGCTCTGTCTGACATGTAAAGCATGTCGCTGGTGACGTGGTTGTGGATATATTTAAAGATTATTTCTGTGGTGAAACTGTAGTGGATCGGTAACTGCTGGTCAGTTTAAACACCAGCTGAACTGAATCAGCGCGGTGCTGAGCATGGATGGCCCCCCTGAGGGCTGCTGCCCGCATAAAAAGGAGACCTGGAGAGAAAGGATAGCGTTGGGGGTTCTCCTTAGTGTTGCTGTCTGGAGCCATTGGTTCTCCTGGAGGAGCTTGTCATGCTGGCTCCCCTGATATGAACTCGGCTGTAATCATCAGAGGAGCTCGGGACCTTGTCACTGCAAATGGCTGCAGTTCACTTTGGAGGAGCTCTGGTCCTAACACTGAGCATCACTCCTGGCTCTGGAGGGGAAGGTGTGTGCTGTTCAATCTCCGGAAGCTTGTCACACTGGCTTCCATCATCAGAGGAGCTCAGGATCTCATTGTCACTGAGGGTGGCTGTGGTACTTTTTAGGGGAGCGCTGGTCCTAATTTTGAGCATCACTTCTTGGCTCCAGTGTAAAACCCTCCACCTACTAGCACAGATCCTTCACCCCACTGGCTTCCACTGCTGACCTTTGGGCCTTCCTAGTGCAGATCTGTGAAACAGACTGCCTGAGTCATTGTTGTGGGCTCTGGGTTTTCAGCTGGACTCCTGCAGTTTCTTGCCCTGGGATCCAGGCCCTTGGCTAGATTTTCTAGGTCTTTAGCGTTGTGGACAGATTTCTTGCACTTTCTCTGTATTTGATTCCTTGGGTGACCATTATATGATAAATACAAATTCTGTGTCCTGTATGTAATTGTTCCCCTTGCAACCACTGCCTACAACAGAAATGAAGGCAGCAGACAGAAATAAATCTTTGCACAGTGAAATAGTCCATGTAGGGGTCAAAGGGTGCTTTGAGTCCAACAAATAATGTTACATTTGGAAGCAAGAATTTTAAATTGTCAGAGCTTCCATTTTCTGAGTTCTAAACTAGGTATTATTCTAAATGACTCTGCATGAGAGTTCACGCCTGGCACTCAGGCGTCCCCAACTTGCTCCCTGCTTGGTGTCACGCACAGCCAGTGTCTGTTATGTCAGTCACTGTCCAGCTGGTGGCCGATGACCATGACAGAAGGCTTCTGCAGGGAGACAGAAAGGAGTCCTCTCCTTCCTGCAGACACACTGCCGACTTTGGAAAGAGACAAGCTGGAGACAAGCCTTTTATCCCTTTTATGGTAAACAGAAACAGCTGAATATAAATGATTCAAACACTGCAGTTGAGAAACTAGGAGAGATGGCTTTCTGCTATCATGTTCATACAAGCCAGATGTCACTGCAAAAGTAATTAGTTTTCTTTCACTGTGCTAACAGCATCCAAACATTTAATCCTGTGTGCCTTGCACGCACACAAAAAAGATTATAGCAAAGGATGATGACGGCAGAGCTGAGAAGTGATTTCTGCCACATCATGGTTTCGGTCCTTTAGGAAAGTCTGTACAGGGGACTCCCCCTGAGCAAGGCACCGGCAGCTGGGATTTGCAGGCATGGGGAGGCTATGGGAGATCTTCTCTCTGGGGTCAGCATCTTAGAGAAGCAGACATCAGACAGACTGCCTGCCCTTGGAACAGGAGATACCTGCCCACCCACCCAAGAATAAAATTCTGCAAACCGGTTTGTATAATAAAAATGCATTTTATGGTATTAAAAAAAATTCGTTTTCTTTCTTCTGAAGTTCCACTTTTCTAAAAGAAGTTTTGCCGTTTGTTATGCTTAACAATTCCCAATGCCCTGATAACCTTCCTGCACACATACCGAAGGACAGACAACACAAGGCATGCTTGGAGATTCCTACCTGTCCTGTTTGTTCCTGGGGGCTGTTTTGATCTCCCACCAGCTGCTGGCAGCACCGACCCACTTACCAGGCTTTGGAGATGGCAGAACTCAATTCAACGCAGGGACTTGTCCACAATGACTCAGTGAAATGAAAACCAAAATCCTCTAGTATGAAACCAACTGTAAACTCTAAAATTAAAAACTTCTGGAAGAAAATCTTTTTGATCATAGGTAAGGCAACAATTTCTTACATATAACACCAAAAGTAAATTCACAAAACAAAGAAAAATCAGTATTTTGACACACACACACACAACAAAACTTTAGCTGTTTTTTTCAAATGATCTAAAAGATTTTTTAAAAGGTGTTTATATTATGAGTTTAAACTCAGAAAAGACAAGTTTAAAAACTAAGGGGACATATTTTGTGAATTACTGTCTGACAAAGACCTTAAACCCAAAATATATAAAGAAATCCTGACACTAAATAATAAGAAAGTGATCAGATTGAAAAAATAGCTCATCAAAAATAATAATTTGTGCTTTCATTGTTTGATCATTTCTTCATGCCTGTAGCTTGTAATCCAAGCAACTACTTTGAAGATAACAATATACAATATATTAACCATTGTTAATCTCTTATTACTTTGTTGAAATTCTGTATCATCATTTTTATTCTTGTTTCATTTTAAAATAAAAAATAGCAAAAAATGTATGAACAGAGACTCAATTGAATAAAATACCTATATGACAAATCAGCATATGAAAAGGTGCCGAATGCTATTATTTCTTAGAGAAATGAAGGTTAAAACCACTGTGAGATCCCACTACACATCTTTTAGAGTAATTGAAAGCACTTTCCATTTTAAAGGACTTTCCATTAAAAGCATTTGCATGAATGTTTAAAAAAAAGTTAGAACTCATACATTGCTGACAAAAATGACCACTTTGAAAAATTGTCAATTTTCTCTTATAAAGTTAAATTCACAGCTGTTAGATGACACAGTCATTCCCTTCTAGCTTGTTTAAGAAAAAGTGAAATCGCAGCTCTGTATAAAAATATATACACAGTAGCTTTGTTTTTAATATCCAAAAACTATAAACAATCAAAATGCCCACCTACAGATGAATGAGTAATCTCCAATATGACCATCTCATAGAATGTAACTCAGCAACAAGCACTATCTCAAAGTACACATGGTAAGTGAAAGAAGGTAGATAAAATTATACACATCGCAGGGTCCCTGTTCCATAAAATTCTAGAAGATGAACGGTAATCAACAGTAACTGAAGTCCAGGGTTGCCTACAGAAGAGAGAAGGCGTGAAGAGGGGACCTCATTGGCACATACATGCAAGTAATCGTTGAATTGTGATGGGGTTAAGTAGGAAAGAAAACCCACATTTGTTATGACTTGTATCTAGATGTCCCCTCAGAGCCTCATGTGCTCATAGGTGGGGCTTTTGGGGGGTGATTGGATCATGGGTGTGTGATACTGGATTATCCACCGATTGGTTTAGCATAGTTCTGGGTGTAGGTAATGGATTTACAGGAGAGAGAAGACCTCCACTGGGTGTGGATGGAACCACTTTAATCCAATAGTTTTCAGCCTGGATGGAATAAAAAGGGAAGGAAAGGGAAGGCTACTATTTCTTGTCTACCATGCCAGAGGTGGTGTCTCCTCTACCAGGACCCTCTGCCATACTGCCCTGAGTCGGAGCCAGCCAACCACTATGAACTGTGAGGTACAATAAACCTTTCATCTTTTATTTTGTGGCTGTCAGTATGTTGTCCCAGCAATGAGAAACTAAGATACCATTGTAAGTTGAAAATAATGTTCAGTCAAAAATACATTGAGCTTGACATATAGCTCGGGGGTAGAGTGCTGGCACAGAATGTGCCAGGCCACACATTTGATATCCAGCGCCAAAAAGAATGCATTTCATGTACTTAACCTACTAACCATCTTAGCTGAGCAACATGCTACTCCTCTGGCTCACAGAGTAGCCACAAAGCAAGAGAAAGTGATAGCAGATGAGGCAAGGACAGGCTGATTGGAGTTGGAATTTTTGGATCTGTAGTTCTCAAGGTTGGTTATTTTCTAGCTAAGTCTTAGTTTTAGGGAAAGAGGGTAAGAGCTGAGGTCATTTGCCACTGCCCAGCATCAGGAGAGAAGATTGAACCATATAGAAATAGTCCAGAAAGAGACCCAATTTAAAATTCCAGCTATGTTTTCTAATGAATGCACAAGACTTCATGCCATCATAATGAAAATCAGTAGGTATGGTATGCCAACTGGGTCTCAGTAATGTTTTTATAGTTTCTAGTCCCCTATCAAGCGACACACAACATACACACACACACACACACACACACAAGCTGATTCTGGGGAATTACTAATGCTAGACTAGTTGAGAAACTGTGTCATGAAGCTGCCACTGTGCAGGGCAAGGTTGACCAGAAAGCTTAAGTAGAGTAGCACTCCAAGCTTCTGAAAAAAGCCAAAGCAAATTACACTAGAAGATGTTTCTTAGCCAAAAGGCTGAGAAGCCATGGAAGATGTTTCTTTAGTCTGTGATTTAGGCCCTGAACAACCCCAATGTCAATATTAACCAATGGGGTTTGACGCCATTTCACAGAGCTCAGGAGAAAGCAAACCACCAAGAGTGAACATCAGCTGAAACAGAAAATAGCGGACTCAGAACTCTAAGAACTATATAATTGGGGGATTTTTCTGATAAAGAATATAGAATAGCAACACGTAACTGTTGGAACAAATAAATGGCGTAAACTCTTTAAGGAAAGAAATTAGATGATTTAAAATGATTCATTACTGTGATACTATTTGAAAAAACAGGTAGAAATGAAAATACAACTATTAGTTTCATTTCTGTATAACTAGCTTTGCACAATGGCAGGATTGTAGTCAGTCAGGTTTATCCAAGGCATGATTATTGCTAATTGAAACATCTATGTATAACTCAAGCAATATTCAGTAAAAGAAAAGACATGGGTGAAGAAAGTAAATATAGATAGTAATAAATATTTAAAATAGACAGCAGTGTCCAGGGATGTAGATGAGATGGTCTCTCTACTTGGCAATGTCTGGTAAAGCTATGGATATGAATAACCTTCATGTCTTAGAGCTTAAGACAATTGAGTGTGATTTCCTACTTTCTCTGCAATCAATATGAGGCTCTGGGAAGCTTTGGTCCCCCCAGGGCAAGACAACAACAACAGGGCAACAACACAGAGCACTGTCACTCCAAAGAGGCTCCCACCAGCCCTTCAGTGCCCCAGCTGGAAGGGCGTACATCATTGATGCCAACCACATTATCATAAGGACAGGGCACATGGCCCCAGGTAGGCAGAAGAACCCAGAAAGAACAACCCTTCCAGAAGTCAGAAACAGTCAGATGAACAGACATGGTGGACCAGGTAGATGAGGGTCACACCTGACACAAGTCTGACCAGAGACCTAGAAATTCAAGGAGAGGAAAAGAAATCTTCAAGAGTTCAAGGTTGGAAGGTTTATGGAACATATACACCTAAACCAGGATTATGCCTGTCAATGCATGCCACGCTAAGTGAAAAATGAGATATCTGCTTTTTTCACATCAACATGCCCATTTCAGGGCTGCTGCAGACCAGAGGAGATATCAAAAACAACTAGAGAAGAAACAAAAAGACTTCCAAAATATGAAACTTGGGATAAATAGAAATTTTTCAACAACTCCAATGGAAATCAGAAAAGTCAGATAATGGCTTCAAAAAGAAGAGTGAAAATAACTGTCAATCTAGAACAAAGAACAAATACCTTCCACAGAGTAAACTAGTATTTAAATATGGTAAAAATGAGAAAAGCTTATTAAAACGTATTGCATTCTAGGGGCTTCTAAGGCGGGTTCTTCACAAAGAAGCAAAATTATCCCAAAAGCGAAGTAAGGAAGTGAGAAGAAATGGTGAACAAACAAAGCATTGTCTTCTGTGCAGATTCTAATGCCACCCATGTAAAACAGAACTAACTGCTAATTTGTGATGTAAAAAAAAAAGTATAGAAGTAAATCCTCTATAGCCATAGCATTTGACTCAGAAAAAGTTGTATTGGATTTCAAAGAGCTTCTTGTCCTTTCTTTGTTAGGATGAAGCCTCCTGGGCCTTAGGGAACCTCTCCCCGTCCAAGCTCTTCCCTAGCCAGGCAGGGCCCCCCTTCCTGTCTAGACTGTACTTGTTCTCGTGCCTGGTGCTGTGGGGAGCCGCAGTTACCAGTCATTACTTGTCTCTCAGTAGATGTCACTCACCTGAGCTCAAGACTTTGACTCCCTCCAGGATCCGCAGGGCAGAGGTGTCCTCAGTGATCTCTGCCCAAGAGCTGACACCTCCCCTCTACTCTTGCCTCCCTCCCCTCTCCCCACCAGTTCCCCTGCTCCCTGACTTTGTGGATACCACCTCCATTGCTTTCCACAGGGATTTTCCTGCACTCTGTCAAACGTGCAAGTTTGTTATACTTTGTTGTATTAAATTTCTTCATGTATGTACACACATACTTTACATAATTGCAAAGCAAAACCAAGATTATATTTATCATGCTATTCCTTTGAGGTCTAAGGTTTCTGTTTTCTCTTACTCTTACCCCATCCATCAGTTTCTCTCTGTCTCAACCTGCCCAGTCTAGTTTTATGTAACTCACTTAACCACTTTGTGTGCTATCTTGTGTGATTTCCTCCATATTTTCATAATAGAAGAGCAAACATCTACTTACACATGTGCACACACACAGAGAAAAGGTTACATGTTTTTGAAATATTTCCTGCATATTGCTTTTTTATACATGACAATATTTTATTGACCTCTGAAGGAACACTTAACTCTTTCTAACTCTTGATAGAAAAATTTAAAAATCCTCATTTTGGATCTGGCTAAAAACACATGCACAGCCCACAACCTAGAGACAGTTCTTACAGCTCCCCAGTGCCTCAATGGTATAATTCATCAATATTGTTACTGGCTATTCACATGAAATAACATACAGGCTACACGGCACAGACACAGGTAAACTAACAAGTTAGAATCCATCAAGATGCTCTGACATCACCGATACCTTCATAATGTAACTGTTTCAGGCCTTGTGATGATCAAGGTAGACACCATACCCTTTGAACAAAAGGAATGTGACGCTCACTAAGTGCCAGCCAGCTCACACAGTGTCACACAGTGGAGCAGGGATTTCCACTCAGAACTGTCCCACTGTGAACTTGAATCTTTTTACCTCAAACTACGCTATTTACAAAACACCTTCCCATTAAATAAATTAATAAAGAGGAAAACCATTCTAAGCATCTTTATTACTCAGGTCACATCACCACATTCCCATCCCTTGAACTCTGAAAGCTTACGAATTGTCTCAACTTCATGCACTGAATGTACATTTGATGCATAGATTACGTGTATGTATGTGCACATGTCTACATATGCATGAAAAAACAATTCTGATCTTGAGATGGATTTATTTTTTAGTTTTGACTTTAAAGAGCCTATGAAAAGAAGCCACGAAGGCTTCCTTATATACTGTAAAATCTTCCTAAGTTCTTGCTAAAAGATTCATTTAGCTTTTTGGAAATGAACCTCAAATCTTGTCCTCTGGCAACTAAAACACCAGCAAAGTCAACCAAATTATTGTGATTCACTATAAATGTTACATTTTAAAAGGCCAGGCAAATTGCTAAAGAAAGATCCTCTGGCAACTCCAAGTCTCTGGAAAAGCATTTTACTTGTTGACTCTTGGTAGATAAAGGATTTGTTGCCCTTTTTGGACAAACCCTCCCTGTCTCACAGCTTCCCTCCCTCAGGAAGCCCCGGTTGGAAGTACAGAATTCCCTCTGTTCGCTGTAGACCAGTGACATTTTCCACTAAATCACAAGTGAAAGATAGAAACTTCCTTTTAACTCTGTGTTCCTATTTTTTAAATGGAGAAAAAGACAGGTAAAGGCGGCTAGATTTCTTTCACAGACTGGATGGCCATGAGATATTCCCAGCATAAACCTACCTGTCTTCTCCTCCTCCTCTCCTCAAGTGCTTAGAGAGGAACTGGCCTTTTCTCAGGTCCACTCTGATCAACCCAACTCTTTGTCCTGAACCCCAAACCCATTCTTGGCTCTGGAGAGAAAGGTGTTACACCATTACTCAGCCTGGGGCGATACTTTTCCCCACTGAAATACAGATTTTTGTTGTCTTTGCTCTTCTGGGGCTGTGGCTGGCATGAGATTTTCACATATGTACCAAGAACATAGTTTATAACGCCCTCTCAATAAGTCCTGGTATTATTTTTAACAAAGTAAACAAGAACCATTGTGTCTGTGTTTCATTGTTTCTAAACAATGCATTCAGAATCACAGTGTAAGGAAAGGAAAGGAAAGGAAAGGAAAGGAAAGGAAAGGAAAGGAAAGGAAAGGAAAGGAAAGGAAAGGAAAGGAAAGAAGGCCTTGCGGAGACCTAGTGGAGGAGCCAAGCTAACTTAATTGGCCCTCCACGTTCAGTCTGATGGCGAGCCCTCCATAACTCCATCAACCCTCTCCACGGTGGCCAGTCAGCTGAGGGCTCTCACCCGAATCAGCAAAGTGCAGCTCTGCTAGGCGCTCCAGACTGAGTGTCCCTGGTCCTCCGCCTTAGTGTGACAATTCTTGGCCCTCACCCTGCCAGTTGACCAGTTAATGCCAGACACTGCCACTGAATACTGCAGGCTGCCGGACTCTGCCTCTGCTGGCCACCACCAGGACACTGGCACTGTGTTGGACACTTGCTGTCTCTGTCCTTGATGTCTCCTGCTAGTCTGTGGCATTTTTCAGGGCTAACAGCTGCAAATGTTTAGAACTTTTTTTTTTTTAATGACAGCTCTGTCCACACTGTTTAGAGTAAGGACCCCAGTAGATTTACAGGACCACCAGAAGACAAGAGGATCAGTTCACCAGGGAGAGCACTCGTACAGCAATGAAAGAAGAGAGGCAAGTACTGCTCATACAACAGCTGCTGGCCTGGGGTGGGTCTGTATTGAAGCCTGCTGATTGGTCTAAATTTGAGCCTGTCAATTGGTCCAAATTGTCTAAGCTCTTAAAACCTACGGATTGGTTCAAATGCTAGCTCCATTTTGTTAGGTCAGATACTTAACAGAATGGGTGTGAGGTTCCCAGGTAGCTATTTCATCATCCCGGAAATGGAGGGGCTGAGACGGGATCTTCAGGAGGGCTGGCTTGGTCATCACAGTGCCTGGGGACTTGGATGGGGGCTGTGGAACTGTCAATAATGGGTGACAGCATGTGGAGTGACAGGTGACTGGCCGGAAGTAACCCCGGAGGACACTGAGATAGATATCTCAGTCTTTCCTCAGGGGCCCATGAAGGCAAAGGAGGGGAATCACAGCTGCTGTCAGCTGAGACACACTGTCCCCCTGCTCACAAGAGAATGGCAGAGAAGCGGGCACCGCACATCAGCCTCACAACCAGCCAGGAGGAGGATAGGTTATCTCTACATCAGTAAGGTAACAGAGACTCGAAACACTGACCAGGACTCATGAGTGGGAGAGTTAACTTGCAGAGTGAGACGATGTTAACATTTTTGCAATCCACCATGCAACTCACACTGAAAAAATACTTCCGGTGTTTCCTTCACTATAATGACCAAAGCACTTGGGCATTTTCAGAAGGGATTCTCCCAGGCCATGAGGATACACGTCCCGAGCCCTCTCTCTGCAGGAAAAGAGGGTGGGAAGTGTTCAATTTGTGTCCACCTAAATCTCCACATGCTCTTGTTTGGAACCATCTTTCCCATGATCAGGGAATCATTTCTGTAATAGTTGGATAATCTTTCCGAAAGGTGTGCCACCATTGGGTTCAATTTTGAGATTAGCCAACTAGAGAAATTTCAGGTGTTTTAATTGTGCATGGAGCACGTTTTGTGTGAGAGATCACTTCAGCCAGACTTTGTAAGATCAAATACATCTAACGCTGATATAACCATGAAAAAAATGGCTTAAAAAAAAGCCAATAGAGGACATAATAGGAAAATACACAAAATGTTCAGCTGAACCTAGAGAAGGAAAAAAAGGAAACAAAAACTAAAAAGCTAATGGAGCAAATACAAAACAGGTAGCAAATGGGTTAATCATTCAATAAGAACCTACATGTGAATGCAGTGAATAAGAGAATTAATTACAAGATAAAAATTACCACTTTAGATTTTGTAAAAAGCAAGACTGATCTTTAAGCCATCTATGAAAACTTGCTTTAGCTTTGGAGCTATGAGTAAGTTAAAAATGAAAAGACTGAAGAAAGATGTACCACGAAAGGAAATGAAACAAAATGAAATTAGCTGTACCATTTTCATACAAGGTAGACCTCAGAAAAGTGAACCCTTCTCAGAATAAAATAGTGAAAGAGTAAAAGTTTACACAAAACGATCCTAAATATATAGGACCCAGATAACCAAATTTAATAACACATTAGCTGAAAACTAGGAATTCTGACAGGAGATGTAAAGAAATCCATGATGATAGCTGGAAATTTCTATTTTCTTCTTTCACTATTGGATACAACCCATTCAAAGAAATCAACAAGAACATATATGCTATGTTTTAGATCTAAAATGCCCCCCAAAATCTCACATTTTGAGGTGGGGCCTGGTTGGAACAGGAGAGTCACTAGGGATTTGGATTAGAGGGGTGTATTCGTCCTTATGATCCTCCCTTCTGTCTCTGCTTCCTGGCTACCAGGCAGTGAGCAACTTCCCTCCACCATGCCCTTCTGCACTGCCATTTCTACTGTGGAGCCATCAGTCATGGACTAACCCCACTAAAGCTCTGAGCCAAAACAAATTTCTTCCTCTTCCTCTTCTCTTCTTCTTCCTCTTCTCTTCTTCTTCTTCTTCTTCTTCTTCTTCTTCTTCTTCTTCTTCTTCTTCTTCTTCTTCTTCTTCTTCCTCTTCCTCTTCTTCATCTCACCTCCTCCTTCTCCTTCCCCTTCCCCTTCCCCTTCACCTCCTTCCCCTTCTCCTCCTCCTTCTCCTCTTTCTCCTCTTTCTTCTTCTCTGTCTTCTTCTCCTCCTTCTTCCTCTCCTCCTTCTTCTTCTCTTTCTCCTCCTCCTCCTCTTCCTCCTTCTTCCTCTTCTTTTTCAAACTGCAAGTGTCAGGTATTTTTCCCAGTGACAGGATAGCTGACTAACAGTATAACATCTGAAAACATTATGAATAAACTCAAACTAATTGAAATTAACAGAATACTCCACTTAAGAATAGTAAAGTACACACTGTGATCAAATGCTTCACCAGTACAGATTGCATTTTGTTAAGGATGAGTTTTGTGAACAGAGCAGAAACCTTCCCCTGCAGAATTTATACCCACACTTAGAGAAGTTAAAGTGTATTTTCAGGCATCTGGGTAGATCATCTAATTTGAGTCATGGCTCTGTGTCCTAAGTATGGGGACCTGGAATCAGTTATTGACCTCCCTAAACCTCCACTTTCAAATCTGTAAAGTGGAAATAACTTCCCATATCTACCTGGATGGCTATAAGGGTTGGGAAGGAAATGAAGAACTTGGTAACCTGAAAAGGCTCTGAAACATACAAATGGTCTGACAGCTACTCTTTTCCATAGTTGTCTTTGCTTAGCTGGAGGTACCTGGGGAGTCAGAGTTGACTCCACTTTCCCCAGGAGGGTGCACTTGAAAATACGACAGTGTGGGGATGCACATGCTTTGAAGGTTGGTCAAGACAGAGTTTCCTGGGGCCAGCAGAGGGCATATGGCCTCAAAATCCCCACTCTCTAAGTGCAGGGGCCAAGAGGGTGCTGGATATGGATTCTGTCCTTTGGCCAAGGGCAGAATTACTGAGCATCTTTGAAGTCTGAAGTCCAGAGAACTACGATGTAGATGTCACCAATACCTGAGAGGTGCCCTAGCGGTGAATTTGTTTATTTAAATATTTGTTGATATTTGCAAAATTTTCAAAAGTAATATGCTTAGATTTGAGTCCCCACTGTACTACTGGCAATGCAGTTAGTGCCAGTGTTCACATCTGTGGACTTGGGGAAGGGACAGGAAATACATGTGAGTTGGGTTCAGCAAGGTAGAGTCCTATGGTTCTTGGCAATTTCCATATTTACTAGGTCACTGCTGGTTGTCACAAACTGTGATGTCTGTGATGTGAGAGAAGTTGCAGTTTTCTCTCACTAGGTGTCTGGACCCAAAGATCAATTTCAGAAATTGCACAGTACCATGAAGAACTCTAACATTCTTCACTTCCAATGTCAGTACCAAGCAGAGGAGGATGAGGGCCAACATGCCCAGAGAGGAGGCAGGCAAGTAGACATCAAGATCTAGACATCCAAGCACCCATGTCTAGATATCAGACAAGAGAGACTCTGAGCTCGTTTAAATAGAAATTCTACCCTTGGAACGGTCTCAGTGATGCCTCATGTATGATGATAACCACACATTTCTTATGTTCTTGTCAATATACATCTAGTGTTTCTATATCACAGCACTCACCTCACTGCCAGGAGTGCCCAGTGGGAGGCCAGTGTTTTTGTACAACATAGGGCATCAGCATGGACATAGCATATCTGACAGTTCTTGTCTGAATGAAGACTGGGAGTCTACTGGGACCAGAGGCAGAAATGTACATGATAGCAGAGCAGCCTCAGAAGGCAGAGCTCCAATGGCAAGCTCACCAGCTCAAGGGACATCAGGACACTCAGCCTAAGAGCAATGTGATGATGACACAGTTCTGTGCCCACAGTGGCAATGACAGTGTGTCCAGTCATTGCTAATGTGTGATCTGAGATTTGACCTTTATGTCATTAAAGTTATTGATCATATAGAAATTCAGCCAGGATTAGAAGTGAGCATTCTTACTAAAAGAAAATTCAAAGAGTGATTAATGGGAATTTGTCAGATTTTTGGAACGTGTTGTGAATTCTTGCCTCATTCTAAATTAATGCTCTCATTGGCACCTAATTTTGAATATGCAATTTTCCATGTGTAACCATGTGCTCGAAAAAACAAAAAGGATTCCTCTGACTTTCACATGCTCAGTCTTACCGTCTTGATGTGCTCCACAAGGCAGAGACAGGGTCAAGTCACTAACCAGAGCTGCATCATTTAAGACAAGCAGAAGCCGACAGGAGCATGTGCAGCAAAGCTGAGACCCGTGGAAAAGAGAATAGAACAGAGAACTGGGATCTGTAAATGGTCCTCACTGCTCCCCATAAGCACAGATCCAAATGGGTGTGTGAGAAGTCCCAGGCTAGGAAAGGAACAATCTTATGTTCACAAGTCTTTTGTTTACCCACAGGAGCAGATAAAACACAGGGCACTGCTTACAGCATGCTAACCATCACTGTGGCCCAAGATTATCCTAGTGCCAGGCCCAAGGATAATCCCAGTTCATGAAGTTGTTAAGTAAGACATCAAATAATCAAATCATTTCCAATAATGTACTTTATCCCTGAGTGAAGTTCAACATCAAGAAGAAAATATACCTAACTTTCAACACTACACAATGTGAAACCCACAGTTTCATATCTAATAAACCAAACCAGGTTCATAATGAAGTAATATGTCCCATAATGAAAAGGCCATGCAAGGATGATTGACAGATGGTAAAACATTTTAAAAAGGCATTAATATAGTTATTGAAATCATATTCCACATAGCTAAAAAGCTAGAAGAAAGATTGATAGTGGTAAATGCAGCAGGAAAGATATTTTAAAAATGCCTAAATACAACTTTTAGAGGTGAACACTGTTTCATTTTTTGTTTTCCTTTAGTACTAGGATCAAACTCATGACCTTGCACTTGCCAGGCAGGCGCTTACACCACTGAGCTAAATCCCAAGCCTAGAGGTGAACACTGTACTGTTAGAACTGGAAGGCACAATGGATGGGATTCATTGCAGATTAGATAACATAGAAGAAAAGGTTGGTGAAACAGAACACAGAAATACAGAAAATTCATGATGGTGGCAGTGGGCTTTCCACCTACTTTTGGATGAGAGCCACATGGAGCCAATTACACACGGCAAGAAGTACACATATTGGGAGACAAAAATCCTTGGGCTGAAATAATGGCTCTATCACCTGCTGCAGAGGGACCTGGACTTGCTGTGACAAGGGACTCATTTCCTAACTTCTGTGTCCACGCTTGACATCTTAGAAGGGGACAATAATGCCTGTGTCTTAAGGTTCTTAAGAAAATCTGGATGGTGGATGAGCGCTATTAAATAAAATTCATAAAACATGAGGCTTTCGCATAATGAACTTGCAAGTGTGAGTTACACTTCAATGACAAACACGAAGGTCGTGATGATGAGTGAAAACATCAAACGAGTTTGATGAGCCTCCGCTGTCTCGCCTGCTCATGAAACACCACAAAGATGCTTGTCTTTCTTTTTTATTGGTATTTGTTTGTAGTACATAACTTTTTCATCCTCCTTGGCTCTCTTTCCTCTCCCTCCTTCAATCTCTAGATCCCTTTCCCCTTTGAAAAACATCTATCTCCCTACTTACCATTATCTCTCCTCTGTTTTGCTCTCTATTTATAATTTGGGTTTCTCTTAGACCAGCGACCACATAGTTAATCTTCCATGTCTGATTTATTTCACTTAACATTATCATCTCAAGGTGCATCCATGTTCCTATAAATTACTCAAGTTTATTTTCCTTTATGGAAAGGTAGTAGGCCGTTGTGTGTAAATACCACATTTTCTTTATCCATTCATCTGCTGATGGACAACATTCATAGCTACCTCCAAGATTTACCTATTATGAATTGTGCTGCTATAAACATGATTATTCATAGTGACTGCAGTATGAAATTGTTACCTCTTTTGGGAAGACACTTAGAAGGAGAATAGCTTATTTTAAAAAAATAATCTAAGTTGGGCAAGGTAGCACATGCCTGTAATCCAAGCACCCTGGAAGGCTGAGTCAAGAGGGTTGACAACTTTGAGCCCTGCTTGGGAGACTTAGTGACCCTCTCTCAAAAAAATAAAATAGCTGAAGGTATAGATCAGTGTGAAAGTCCTGAGTTCAGTTCCCAGTACTTCAAATAAATAAATATATAAAGAAATACTTTTTAAAAAATCAATCCAGGCATTCTCTTTTCAAGTCTATTTATTTGCAAATTTTCTCAGGGGAGGATTAGGATACAAGCAAAAGAGGGGAAGGCAAGCTGTCATAGCCCCAGTTCCAAACTAGACTAAAGAAGAGTAAACTTGGTTTAGTCAACTTTGAAGTCCCTGCCTCCCAGTTTATAAGCACTTGCAATAATTTGCTAAAGGGAAATCAGAAGTATAGTTAAGGAAGTTCCATTCCAGTGGACATTAATAAGATCAGTTTCCCTATGCAAAATCCTACAGTCCAAAATAAACTGTGTTTAGAAAAATTTTGAAACACTGTAATATTTTTAATGTAGAATTTAATTTCTTTCAATCATGAGATTACTTAAAACAGTTCAATTTTTTGCCAGTCATTGGAGACTTTGAGCTTTGGCACTCTTGGTGGGCACAGCCATGGCAGCTCCACACTGACCTATGTATGGTGCTTTGAACACGGGCAGGGTCTATGCAGCTGGGGCCACTGGGTGATTACCGGAAATTCTATTCAAACACTCTGATGAATGGCCCAAATAGTGGGAAGTGGCTGCATGACAGCCTCTTCACATCTCAGCTATGCAGGAAACTAGGATACGAGCTGTCCTTCCCTCATTCGAAATAATACCAGTGATTTCTTCATGGTAAAGAAGACCCTGTTAGAAATAATAAAATACTAAAAAAAAAAATGTCCAAAGCCTATCGCTGTTAGCAGTAGTCTTGTTCCCAAAGAAAGATGTGGGATAATCTTAAAGAGGGGACTCAAGGTCCTAAAAAGTCAATTCCATGTGATTTAATTGTCATATTTAACTCGGTCCATCTTGTTGGCCACAGCAACAATACTGAGAAACTTATTTTAGATTTCATGTAGAAAAGGAAACCCAGAAGAGGCAGAATTCTGCACACCAAGAATGAGCCATTAAGCGACAACCGTTTTACCATGGGTTGAATCAATCTGTAGTAAAGACAGAGTGACTGGCATTCACACAATCAGTAGACCTCCAGACTCACAAAAAAGTCTGGATGCAGAACCAGATACATAGGAAAATTTAGTGGTTGGCCAGTGCGCATTTCAGGTGTCAGGGTCAATCAACACTGAGGTCTCAGATGAGATAGCACAGCTAAGGCAGACCAGTGGGTGTGGGGGCAGGCCACCCCTGTGAAGTCCAGGGTGTGGGGCTCAGGAGAACTGACCCAGTGGATACCACTCAGCTTCCTGTAAGATCCCAAAGCAGCTTCAGGACCAGGTGGGACCATGCTGGGGGCTGGATAGGCAAGGAAGGTAGGCAGGAGAGACAACCACAGCCAGACCTCGGTCCCTGAGGGTCCCGGCTCTGAGGGCCTGTCGCACTGCAGCCACGCGTGTGATCTCCTTCCTAGCTGGGGATCTGGTGGAGGAAATTTCTGCCCTGTATCTCATATGGTCCCTGATAAACTTGGACTTCTGCCCTTGACTTCCAAACTGCACAGTAACGGCCTTTCAGTCACACGGAAGCAGATGCCAGTGAACCCAGAGAACAGAGCCCTCGGGATCCCGTGATTCTAACACAGGTTTTTCACTGCAAATACAGCTGGGACCTTGCAGTTCCTTCCCCTTCAGAAATGAGTGCTCCAGAGACCCTGAAGAACACTTCTCTGGGGATATATTTTGAAAAGAGCTGTAACATGTCCAGTCTGATAGAACAAAATTCTACAATTTGGGCAGCTCAAAACGCTAACATTTATTTTCCCCAGGTAGCTAAAGTCTAAGGTTAGGGTGCTCACATGGTCAGGATGCTAGTGGGCCTCTCTTCCTTATTTGCACATGGTACCCCTCACTGTATCCCATGTGGCAGAGACAAAAGGATGGGCGTGGAGGTGACCAGGGAGAGAGAGAGCACTTTGGCGTCTCTTCTTTTCTCATAACACCATTAATTCTCTCATGAGGTACCACCTTGACATCACCCAATCCTAATGGAAACCATCAAATCAGAGATTAGGGCCTCAGTATAGGATCCTGAGACACACATACATGAGCCTGTAACAGCAGGTGGGGCCGAATGTGCACACACGGACCCTGGACACAGGAGCTTGGGAGCAAAGACAAAAAGAAGCGGCATGTGGGGGACCCATCTCTGTAGGGCTTGACTAGAGGGGCAGCACAGATCCACTGTGGATGGATGGATTGTGATTTGGTATCTTCAGGCTGAAATAAGAACAGTAATGGCTTTTTAGTTATGAGAAAGCAGACGCCAGCGAGCCGGGAGAACAGAGGCCTTGGGATCCCTGAGGAGACCCCTCAGAACGGCTTGGGGACTTCCTCTGGTGTCCAGACCAGAGGAAGCTCGGGCTAAGTCTAAGGGTGGTAAGGAGAACTGAAGATAAGGGAAAATGGTTTTTTCCCTCAGAACCTCACATCTTTAGGGTTCTGCATTTTAAGTAAGAGGAGATGGACCGCAAGGTTGATCCTCAACCAGGAAGGAAAGCTAATTCCTACTCTCTGTAGGAGGTCAGCCAGTCTGGACTCATGGATGTGCCCAGGAAAACAGCATGGCACTGGCAGGGAGCGAATCTCACCTCCTCACCCAGCATCTCCCTCCCAAGTCCTCCCTGAGTGTGGCCTCTGCTTACCCACTTCCCTTCCTGTGGCACAGAACTCCAACCACCCGGACCGTCCTTAATACCGCAAACTGGTCATGGCCAAATGTGTGGACACTCAGTTCCACATTCCTAAGCCTTAAATTCCAGATTTCATTCTATCAAATAAGGAAAACTATTTTTTTTTCACTTTTCCCACATTCCCTGTGTTTACAGGAGGAACCTGGTTCATCTGGCTGGAGACCCATTTGGTTAATACATAAATACTCCCTCAAATCTCCAGACACTGAGTGAACAATTGTTCTCGCCTCCAATGTCTGGCTCTTCAAAGCCTTCATGCCTTGAAGGACTTGGACAGAAATGTGGAAGCAGACAGATCTGAGATGTCTAATTATGGAATTGTCAAGTCTTTCAGTGTCCAGACTTCTTCCTAAGATTATGTACGGTCTGACTTAATAACGAATTGTTTGAAGTCCTGAAAGTGGGAGAAAGGATTTGTGTCTTGAAGAGTGAAGAGACATTGTATACTACTGGGCTTCACAAAGTGACACTTTAGGAAAAATACAAGCACAGAGGAAAAAACAATAAACGTGGAAAGAACTAAGAAACTTGGAGTTGCCCAGGTTTAGACTAAGCTGTGTTTGTGCAGAAAGAAAAATGATGTGGAACTGGTGTGGGTGGATGAATACTTGACAAACTCCACTAAGTGAGCACATTTTAAAATAAAGAGAGAGAGAGATTAAGATTTATCGTGGTCAACAGACATGCATCACATGAATAAAATACTGGAAATACACTTGCACTTCTGCAAAAAACATGTCAGAATGTGAGCAGCCAGTATTGAATCAGGGGCAGTTTATTTGTGTCATCTACAAATCGGTGTCCAAGATCCTGAGTAGTTAATATTATTTAATTATGTGACTTGGATTAGGATTCTGCCAGGCTTCCCATGAGTTATTTAATCTCCCTAATCTCCCTCCTGTGCCATCCAAAACTAGAAGTTGCACTTGACTCATACATGACAGCGATTCTGTGGCCTGGTATTGGTATATGGTTTGGCCCAGGGCTCAAATGCACCCCCATCTGAATGATCGTAGCCATCTCCAAGACGTTGGCTTTGCTGCCACTGGACCAACTGCTACACTTCGCTGGGAATTCAATCCCGATCAAACATTGCCAGCACAGACACAAAATCTCCATGTGGCTCTTGGTTTTAAACCTTGAAATGAGCATAGAATTGGGAAAAATAAATCTCTTGAAAACATTCTAAGAAGAATAAATAATAACACCTATACAACTTTTTCTAATTCGGGGAATTTTATTCATCTAAGATCAACCCAGAAAGCAAATTCTTCCACTTACTTTTGGTCTTCCCACTTCCAAATCATCCCTGCCGGAGCTCTGAGTGCCAGCACCCACATCAAGGCAAGCTGAGGGAAGCTGGGGTCTGCAGGAAACAAGAGGCAGCGCTAGGTCAACTGTTTCCAGCTTGTCAGTCTGTCTTGTTAACATTCACAGCATATTTCTTAGAGCAGACATTCAATTAGGATATGGAGTCCAGACAATGGAAAATGTAATAAATTTACACTCCCTGTCAGTGCTCAGGAGCTGTAAGATTGTCCATGGTTTCCTTAGATACACTCCAAGAGTTCTGTGTTAGACCCTTTCTCTCCAGGTCCTAAGGACATCGACACTTTCAGGCTTGAAATAAACTTAAGAATTGTCTGTAATGGTCCTGCTCACTCCAAAGCACCACAAACAACCGGACACGGCTCTTCATGTCTAAATAGTTGTTGCTTAGAACTGATTCCCAGACCTGCCTCCCTCCTATAGATACCAAATCAAGGGCTGCTCAAGTTCCTGACATAAAATAACATCACATTTACAAAACTGCCAGTACTTTAAACCATCTCCCCGTACTTTTAATCAACCACTCATATTTATTTTAGCCATCTGAGAATTACTTATAGCACCATATTCAGTGTAAAAACTATGAAAATAGTTGTTATAAGATACTATAAAGAAAAATGTCTGTATATGTTCAATTCTGATTTTTTTTTTTTTTGTCAAATGTTTTCAGTCTGCAACTGGGAGAATCCACCAAAATGGTTCCCGTGGATACAGAGCGCCACCTGTAATGACCTGGATTTATACTGAAGGGCAGAAAAGAGAAACAGTTTCTACTTTAAGGCACAGGACATTGCAAACTGCAGACCTCTTGCTACCTGAGTGCTGTCTGGGTGTGGCAGCTGCGTCAGCCCTGAATCCAACCAGAATGGCAGCCGCTCCCTCCGCTCTGAGGTTCCACTGCCGAAAGCGTGGGCCACCCACTCTTAAGCACAGAGTGAAGGTATGAAATGGAAGAGCCCAGCACAAACACCTGACATGATTATTATTACAGGGTAGGGCTATGATCGCTGGGTCATTATTTAGTACTGTTAGTCTCCCCCGTGCCCAGTTTGTAAAGTAAACTTGACCGTAAGTGTGTATGGATAAAGAAAATTTGGTACTTGCAGAGCTGAGTGCTAAGGGTGGTTTCTGGCACTCAATGGGGATCAGGAAGCCAGTGAGCTGAGGCAGTGCAATTCCTTCCCCTGGCTTCTGCTTTTGGGTTCTGGTTCCACATTAATGAATCTCCAGATAGGTCGTAGCTCAGTACAGCTGAGGAAGATATGGGAGCTTAAGGGCATTGCTTTGCTCCCGAGTGAAAGAAGAGTGATAACATTTTAAAACTCATTAGACAATAAAGACGCCCTCTGGTTTAGGCCACCATATTCACATTACTCATTGATTCATTCATTCATTCATTCACTGGTTCACTCATTCAAAATTATTCCCAGCAGCCGATGACATGAATTATCCTTTCCCAGGTACTAAAGACACAGAGATAAATACATAAAAACCAGGCTGTTTGCACTCTGTGGGCGTGTGGATGTGTCCACAGTGGACTGACACATGGCACCAAAGTGCTCAGACCGGAGAAGAGTGATCTATCTCCTCTCTATCTGCCCCATGCAGGGTCTTTCAGAAGTTGCTGTGCTGTGTGCATAGGAGAATTCACGTCGCAGGATTCTGAGGCCCAGGCCAAGTTGGATTCTGAGTGAGCATGCAAACTGCAGGGGGCAGGAGGAGGCAGCAGGGAGGGTGTTCTGAGGGGACAGTAGTCCTAGCACTTAATTTTCTTCTATTCACTCGCAAACCGTGAAGTGCTTTATGTCCTTTGCAGTGACAGAAAAGCGTCCTGGGTTGGTTTCATTAGTGCTCCCGGAGTTGCCCTATGATTGCCACCTTTTTGTACTCTACAGGGTCTTTCTAGTTGGCATGTGCTTCTATCTATATCCTTGGTCTCAGTTACTGGATCCCGACTCCTCGTCACTGACTCGGACAAGTGATTCTGATTACACTGACTGTCATATTTGTAGCTTTTAGCAGTGACCACTGGGCTCTTTATTGGAAAATGTATTTGGAGTTTACCCAAAGGCCAGGTTTTCTGATGACTGCAAGCTGCCTACAGTGACTGACAGGACCTCTGGTCTCCTTGATCAAGTGCCTTGGGATTCAGGGGACCCAGTAAACTGAGAGCTCTCGCTAAAGCCTTCCTTTCAGAACAGGGACCAGACCCACACCTATCCCCTTCTGCACGAGTCTGCCCTCTGCTACCTCCTTTTCAGAAGGACTCACTAAGGCTGGCGGGTAACAAGGAGGGTAAACATGGCAAAGCCACCCCAACAAAGCCCTGTGTACCCTGATGGCCACATAGCAGGTGGACCTGCCGGACTCTCTGGAGCTGGAAAGAGAGCTGCTGGAGTGGTCAAGGTCCCACACGCATCCTTCGCATCACAGGTGTGTTCCCTGCTTGTCATCATACCTGCGGATCATCTGATTTCTTCCCACATGAATAATCAGTTCTCCGGGTGCTTCCCCCGGAACCACCACCTGCCGATCTCCACAGGAAGTAGGTTCCGGTGCCTTCCACTTTCTGTAGCCTTGGGGCACGGTCAGACCACTGCGTGAGCTGTCGGAAGCCCTTACTGGTCTCTTTCTATCTGGGGCCACCTAGAGCTGGCTTCTCCTTTCCACTTCTTCCGGGCATGTCACAGACTCTGCTCTGGTCTCGAGTCCTCCCTCTGTGTCACCCTTCTGCCCACTGACACATTGCTGTTGCTATAATGCATGTGAGATGGAGATTGTGCAGGACAACGAACCCCAGTGGTGCCAGGCAATTTCATTCCTCCTGCCTGAGCTCAGGGGAAACCCTTCTTGACAGCCTCCTGAATCCTGACTCCCATCTTAAAATAGCTGAAATAAGACTTTCTTTCTCCTCCTCCAAGAGGCTTCTACCACCTTGGCCCACCTGGCCACTTCCCAGGGGTTTACTCCCCACTGTACTTGAGACCAAGGGGAACAAGCCTGCTCCCCAGCGTGTAAATCATCCCTGACAGATCCAGTGGCATCCACAGGTGTCCAATAGACACTTCCAGAATGGATGCACCTGTCCAGTTTAATAGCAAGACCACAAACACAAGTGGTTCTGTCTGTGTGGCTTGTTATCTGCAAAAGACACAGATGTCAAGCACCAGCCTAGTTCATCCAACAAAGAAATCACCACAGAAGGTTCAGATTTGCCATGAGGACATTAGATAACAGGCTTGACTTGGGAGTTAGGAAGCTGCCTTTTACCTCTGAACCCAAGGAATCAGTAGGCATTAAATGGAGGATGCAGTTGGCAAAGAGAGTGGTAAATGCCCTGGCAAAGGTTTGGGAAGATTGTGGGGCTGTGTCCACAATCCCTACAGAGAACCTCTTCCTGTAGGGATAGCACGCCTGAAATTGAATGCGTACAGCCTTAAGATACAAAGCCATCTGCTCAGTCACAGTCAGACGTCAAGAGAGACCAGCTTAAGAAGTGTATGAAGGAGAGGTACCGCTATTCCATGTTTGAGCTAAAATTTCCAGTGACTTTGATACCTCAAAATGTTGATAGAACTTTAACTCAGAAAGAAAAAGCCCTCTACTTCTCTAATAATGAGAAAAATGAACTCTTTTTTTTTATTTTGAAGGTAGTAACATACAATAGAACAAGACAGAACAAAGCCAATAGAGACAATGCAGTGAAATTGGTACAGAACGTCACAACAGCATACCAGGATAACAGTAATAGGTACCATAGTGTATCTCGTTAGCTTCACAATAGTTGTTCTTTCAATCAGGTATAGCAAAACCAAACCAAAAACAGAACATTATAAAACCTATCAAAACAGAATATTGAATAGAGCAATAGAATTAATCAGAACAAAGCAAAACAGTGGAAACAATATTTGCCTTCAAAGAGAAGATAGAAGGAGATCCCCCATATTTGCTATGTTGCATACTGTCATCCTCCCAAGAGATGCTCAGACCTCTGGCCCCAGATCAGCATAATCAACCCAACAATGCAAGCATTTAGTTGCTTTAGGTACCTTAGTGGCTGTCAGCTCAGGCTGTCCTCGACACCCGCTGGGGTGGGAGGGACAGGAAGCTTGATTCTCATCCTGCGCAGCACCGATAGGCTCACAGGGTACGCTGACTTGTTTTCTCCCTGGCTCGGCCTCTGCTCGCTGGCACCGCTGCCGTTTACCAGGAAGAAGGGCTTGTTGCTGTCTTGTTCAGCCCCCCAACTTTTAAATTTATATATGAAAAGGGTACTCCACTTTGGAGAGTAAGTTTAAAAGTGATTTCTCTAGCATTTGCCTTAACCTGTAAGCAGCATGCAAAGGAGCAGACAGGGCCTGGATTTCAAAGGCAGTGGGAACAAACAATCAAAGAGCTAAAAACAGATATTTTTCCAGAATACAATACATTTAATTTTTAAGATACACTTATTTGATTTTTGGTTTAAAGTCATGTAACAATGAGTTAACTCAAATTTTCCTGAATTTTTGTGGAGTTTGGTGCAGCATCATCACAAAGGCAAAACTACTTTTGCCAATTCTTTAATCGGTGGTTTAGTGTGAACTGAAAGAGAGTTTAGTGTGAATATTGACATATGCTGTAGAAAGAATTAAGAGTGGCTCTGACTATCCAAAGTGATGGGTGAGGAAATAAGTAGACGAGAAAAACATGAAGTTAGGTAACAGACGTAGAATGAAAGGGGTCAAGTGCCCACGTGTGTCTGCATGGGCGGGTAGGAATAAAATGTGCCGCTTTTTGTTAGGACACGTGTCAGCTGGTGATGTAAAATCGATGGTATTCAAAATCTGCACCCTGGAAGCCTCTGATGAACATGTGCCAGAGCTTTAATTCAGGAGTTCTCCCCCTACAGGTGTTTGAAGAAGTGACAGTTGTGACTTAACTGGCCCAGGAGAAGTAATTATTTGTTATGTCATCTACCTAAAATGTCACCCCCAAGACCTCATGCGTTCAGAGGCTTTCAGAAGTTGGCTGGATTTTGGGGTGCTGTACTCATCAGTGGATTCATCCACTGATGAGTTCATAGCTGAGTGTACTCCCAGGGGATAGGACCTAGTTGGAGGTGGTCCCTGGGGTGTGACCTGAAAGGGTGTAGTCTTGTCCCTAGTTCTTCCTTTCTCTCTCTGCTCGTTGGCTGCAGCGGAGTGAGCAGCCTTCTTGTACCATGCCCTTTTACTGTGTCATTTCTGCCTCAAGCCATCCAGCCATGGACCGAGCCCTCTGAAACCCTGAGCCAAAATATACCTGTCCTCCTTTAAGCTGCAGGAAGTGCCCAATGTATTATTCTTACTAGTTCCTCAGAAAAATCATCCAAAGCACTATATTATGCTGCAAAACGTATTAAATAAAGAGATTATTTTAAATCTATAGTCTTCAATAGATTAAAGTCTTAAATACTTAAGATAATAGTAATAGTAAATATATGTAGTGTAATATAACCATAATAGATATAGTAACAACAAAGACAGAGAAGTACACACCTAAAGCTATTGGACAAGGCTAACACCAATAGTGATCAATCAAGTTGACAGATGTGTCCTTGAAAGAATGCAATGGTAGCAGTACCTCAGCTTTGCACCCTTCCTCCCAATAACCCACATCCCCAGTCTAATCATAGGAAACCACACAGATCTGAACTTGAGAACGGGAGGTCAACTTTACAAGACACAAGTTGTGATTGACAATTATAGTAAAAGTCTAAATGTTTAAAAATTGTCAAATTGAAAGACAAATTGCCTTGAAACCCCCTCACTTCAAGCACAATAATCTCATGGTTTTTGCCACTTTCTAAAGCAGTCCTGGAAACCCTCCTTCAGAAATACCTTTAGCTGCACAGTCGTGGGTGCCTAGTTATCCTAAATCACTTCAAAAGGTTTCATTTACATGGTCACCTTGATTTGAGGGAAGACCCAGAGGTTGATGGGACCAGATCCAATGAATAAGGTGAGTCAGCGTGTACCATAACACTTTTACCAATCTGCCTTTGTGTTGGAGGGCACTCAGCAGCATCTTCACTGTATTTTTTATCATGCCTCATAAAGATGTTCAGGAAAGAAACTTCCAGAACTGCTTCAGAGAGGGGCAAGGATGTTGGAAACAAGGAACTGTATTTTAAGAGGCATTGATGACAATGTGTCTCCTGGTGTAACGCATTTTTAAAATTTAAACACTCACCATATATTTTAGTCATACTTTGTACATTAGGATGTCATGTCATAGCCCATAAAATATATAAATTATTGTGTGCCAATCAAAAGTAAAGTTTAGCCAGAGATTTAGCTCATTAACACAAGCAAGTGCCTAGCAAGTGCAAGATCATGAGTTTGATCCCTGGTACCAATAAATAAATAAATAAATAAATAAATAAACTGAAAAAGTAAAATTTAAAAATCTCAAGAAAAGTGACATTAAGGTCTCGAAAGCTCTGAGAAACCATCACAATCAAGAGTAGCCTCAAGAAACATGATATTTAAATGTAACAGGATATTCTGGATGAGATCCTGGAACATGAAAAGAACATTAGCAAAAATTCTATAGAATCGTGGGTCTTATTTAGTAATAATGCATTCCAACTGGGTCATTGAAATACAAGATAAATGTTAATATTTTTCCAGTTTAAAAAAATACAGAATACACAAAAATTTTACACAGGTAAATATGATTTAATGTGACCTAAAATGGCAAAATGTATGATGTATTTTCATTTCATTACCTTGTCATACTCTGAAAATTACAACAATCAGGTTAGTCAGTTTTCCACCGCTGTGACAAAATGCCTGAGAAAGACCTCTTAAAGGAGGGAAGATTTATTCTCCATTTGGCTCCAGGCTCAGTGGTGTCAGTCCCTAGTGATCAGCTCTGCTGATTTTCGGTCAGCAGCGAGGCTGCATTCATGGCAGAAGGATGTGGCAGAGGAAAGATGCTGACCTAATGGCAACTGCGAAGCAGGAGAGAGGGGGGGAAGTAAGTGGTCTAGGTGGTGGTATCCCTCCAGAACTATCCAGAACCCCAGTGAACTATCTCCTTCAAGCAGACCTTTCCCCTGAAATTTCCGGCACCTACCGTAGCACTAGCACTAGCAAGGGAACTTGGGAGCCCGTGGGGTAGACATTTAAGACCCAAACTATAAGAAACATAATTAGAATGGAATCATTTTGGCAAAATAACTTCACACCATAATTCAGTGGAGAGAAACATATATATGTTGCTATCTAGTGAACATTCCACCAGTTTGCTGGAGATCCTCAGCAGAAAAGATCGGCTTTTATATGAGTTATTTTACCACAAGCCACAGAATACCACATCCACAAGACAGGCATGGATAACTGCGTGACCTTCAGAAGCAAAGCAGTGGGAAGTGCTCATAGCATACGTGGCATCGTAGCCAGCCGAGAAAGACCGATGTGTATCAGGAAGCGTTTAATGATATATCAAAGGGAGGGGTGTATGGACATGCCAAGGGGCCCAGGCGACAGTGAGGAGGGAATGCCTGGAAGCCAGTGTAGGAGAGAGGGGCTGAGGGGTGAGAAGGAAGCACCATCAGGGCAGGATCACACAGCCAGCTGCTCACAACTTTAGGTTTATTAAAGTAAATGGGTCAGATCAGTGTTGGAGAAATCGACACACCCTACCTTCAAAGATCCAGCTTAGGACTGTACACCTTCATCCTATAAATTAGGTCAATGCCCTCAAGTGTGAAAAATAGAAAAATAACACACAGTCATTTCTGGTTTCTTCTGGATGAAGCCCCTTCCAGCACGAAATACGAGAGCTGAAGAGGATTTCCTACAAGGCTCCCAGGTTGCAGAGCCAAGACTTTGGCATTAAGAATAAAGAACAAGGAGTTGGCAGAACGTGGGGAAGGCAGGTTTGTGGCAAGGCAAAGTGGGAGGAGAAAGGAATCTGCCTTCCCAGGGCACATTATCAGCAGAGCAGGCCAGATGGGAGGAATTACTGCTTTCTAGGCTGGCAGTGAGCAGACTGGAAACCGTGCTCCAAGCTGCTGAGCAGTCCGTTAAATAAACATGGTCACTAGCATCCAGGCTTTTCCCTCCATATCCTGAGCCTGAGTGTCTGTACATGAAAGAGAATAAGCCGGAGACACCATTGAATTCATAGGTCAGTATTTACCCTGAGATATCCGGGCTTCATGTGCACATCTAAGAAATAATAATAAGACAAAGGTGGGTCTTGTAACTGGGTTGCCTGGAAAGTTTGAGAACTTTGCAGATAGATGGCTGCAACGTCTGACCTTCCCACCAGCGAGGATGAGTGAGCCAGTTTCCCCACACCCTCTCTCACATTCAACATTTTCACTATTTATTTCAGTCCAGGTTGTGGGTGTGCAGTAATACTGCGGTTTTGACTGGCATTTCCCCTAAGGCTAATGATGTTGAACCTCTTTCCGCGTCTTTTCATGTGCTTATTGGCCTTCTGTATTTCTTCCTTGGTAAAATGTTCCTTCTTCTCTTTCTGTTTGGTTTCTAGCTGGATTGGTGTTTGTCTTGTTTGACTGTTGACTTTCGAAAGTTCTTTGTGCATTCTAGAAACCCCTGTCAGACATGTAAAGTGCAAATATTTCCCCCTAGTCTGTAGTTTGTCTCTTCAGTCTCATTACAGATTGTTTCCAGGAGCAGAAGTTTTCAGTCCCGATGGGGTCCTGCAGAATAATTCTTTTATGCGTTTAGTGTTGAGTCTTTCAACTTTGCTTAGCTCCAGACTCTAAAGTTCCTCTCTTATTTTTTCCCAGAAGTGGGATTAAATTTATTTCAGTTTATGTGCCACTTAAAGATATTTTGGACATAATATGTGAAATTTAGGTTGAGAGTTGCAGTTTTTCCCCTGTTTCCCCTAGATTTCCAACTGTTCTAACATCAATTTTCTGAAAAGACTATTTTTCTATCAAACTGCTTTTTAACTTTTGTCCAAAACCATTGCACAGGCATGTTTCTGGGTTCTATAATATGTTTGATTAATCTATCTATATGTTCGTTCTTCTGCCAAGAGTAACCAATTTTAAATTAATATACGACAGAGGTTTCTTTGACCTCATTTTTTTCCATATTAAAGCTAACTACTTTATGGCTTCTTCCTTCCCTTATAAATATTAAAATAAGCTTATCTGAGTTTTTAAAAAGATTTCTGGAATTTGACAGAAAGCTAAGACTGCGGATCATTTGGGATAACCGTATCTCTAGTTTGTTGAGGTTCCAGTTCATGAACCTGATATGCCTCCGATCTCTATATCTTTTATTTCTTTTTCTTCCCTTCGTCAGTAACCAGAATGTCCATGACTGTGCTGAAAACAAGTGGTAAAAGGAGACATCTTTCATTTATTCTTGATCTGAGAGAAATTGCATTCAAGCTTTCACTAGAAGCATAATGTTAGTGAAGGGAGTTTTATGTTCTTCATTAAACTGAGGTGCATCCTCGAATCCTTAATCCTGACTTTGTCCCATTCTTTTTTTTTGTCAGTTGGTATGATTATCTGCCTTGTGCTTATTTGCTTCTTTGATAAGATAGGTTGCATTAATTGGCTCTAGAATATTGATCAATCTTCATACATTTGGTATAAATCCCACTTTGCATCAAGCAATTAATCCTTATTTTTCTTACTTTAAAACATCATCTTCACTATTTGATGTATCATATTTTTGTGTCAATAATCAGTTATGACATAGGAAACTCATGAGCAAGAAGATGCTTAAAGATAATAATAATATTAATAATGTATATTGCAACTTTTCTTTGATTTTGCTCCTTCCTAATATTTTAAATATCCTTCTCTTGTAATTTCCTGTCCGAAGAATTTATATTAATCATTCTTTAAGTTAGATCTGCTTTCAAAAAATTCTGTTAGTTTTCTTTAACCCATGATCATTTACCTTTCCTTCTCCTTTCTTTCTCAAGAGACCATGAATTAGTACATAATAAGACTCAGGGTTGAACTTTTTTTCAATACTTAAAGAAATTTGTGACACTTTTTTTGTGGTTCCTGTGGTTTCTGGTCTCAGTGGAAGACAAATTGGCTGTGATTTTAATTAATGTTCCCCTCTAGGTAATGTACCATTTCTCTTGAACTGCTTTCAAGATTTTCTAGTTCGATTTTAGTGTTCTAAATTTTATGATGTGCTCTTTTTGTGTATTTCTTTTAGTTTGTTCTGCTTGCCCAACTTCTTGGATCACTAGGTTCAGATTTTTCTCCAAATTTGGGAAGGTTTGTCATCAGGATTTCTTTGATAATCTCTCATTACCAAATCTGTCTCCTGAGGTGTCAGGGAAGTGAATGCTAACTGTTATTTTCTCACAGGTTCTAAATCGCTTCTTTTTGTTTGCTTGCTTAGTTGTTTTTTGCTGGTTTGCTTTCTCATTGGAGAGGTTAATTTATCTGTTGTTCAGGTTGTGTAAATTCAGTCAAGCTCTACTTATATTTGCTGACTGCATTTGCTATCATTTCCTTTCTGTTTTTTAAGAATTCAAACTTTTAAAACAAATTACAAAAAATAAAGTTTTCAATTCTGTGATTTTAGTTTGGCTTTTTTAATAACTTATGCATCTTTGCTTTTAAGAAAATTTAACTTGTTGAATCATTTATACGAGGGTTACTTTAAAATTTGTGTCAGATAACTATGAACATTTCCTGTTAACATTTCACTCATATAATTGGTGGTTGTTTCTAACCCAAATTGTGTTTTCCTGTTGCATGTCATTCAGGATGATTTCTACTATATCTTCATATTCTTTGATTATTTTGGGGTATTCCAGATTTTTTTTTTAACTTCTAAAGCAGTCGCTTTCTTCAGCTTTGGCATGATTCTGTTGCTAAGGGAGAGCTGCACATGTAGAAGCCCTCAGTTCTCCCCTGAGTGTCCACTCATATGTGTCCATTCTCAGTGTCTGCATCTCAGTTTTTCCCACTCAGTACTGTACCTCAAACCAAGGCAACGTGACAACACCCTGAGTCACCTTGGGTGGTACTTTAGCCAACCAGAAAGTCAAACTTTGTTACAGATTTTTAGAAGCATGGAACCTGAAGCTTCCAGAGACATGTGATGTTCTAAGAACAGACATACACATTCTCCCATTTTCTGACCACTCTTTGTTCTGGAAATCTGAATCCTCAAAGTTGCTTCTTTTTTCATTATATTCCCAGGAGTAATGAACAAGTTTCTCACCCTGTCCTCCAAGTGTCCTCTTCACCGCAATAATCACCTTTGTCTAGCAAAGCCGTGACTTCCACTAACACTTTATTCCAGGCCCCTGAAGATGATAACTAACGAGACCATAAGCTTGCAGTTTCCAGTGTCCAATTTGTCAACAAAGTAAAATTAATCTGGCTTTCCAGTCCAACCTCGCCAGATAACCCATCTTGAATTCTTATAATTAATGTTCTCATTGCCTCCAGGTTCCTTCTAAAACCAAACACTGTGTTAATAAGTACTTACTTAGAGAAACAGAAGCCTCGTAAACATTTTGAGTAAGGATATATTTAATATAGAGAATTAGAGTCTTATATGACCTTCAGAAAGTCTGTGGGAGGTACATCAAAAAGCCATTTTCAAAAACTCTAGTATGAATGGATATAGGGAGAAAGTACCAATGATCCTAGTTCTCTGAAGAGCCAAGGCAGCTCTTACCAGAGGACTTTTGGAGCCACTGAAAATCACAGCCAGTGACCTCAGCTGCTGCCTGAAGCTGGTGCTAAAGGATAAGGGTTTCACCTTCTCCTCTACTGACCAATCGTGGAAGAACATCTCCAGTGGCTGAAACAGGAACGGGAATCTCAACTAGAAGAAGACCCTTAAAATCACAGGTATCCATCAATCCCTGCTACTTGACAGAAAATGTAGAAAGTGAAGGAGTTGGTGCTACTTTTTCAAAACTTCCAGCACTGGGGACAGTGGGTGTCACAGTTCTGAGGCCCTGGACCCCCTCAGCTTCTCCTCCTCCAGGGGCAGGAAGCCCTGGCATCACATTTCCCCCATTTCACACTGAACAGCTTCTCCCATGCATTTTTCATCATCTGCATTTGAAATGTAAATGCTTTGCCAGGCTTTATTTTCCTCTCCCTTTTTCACGGACTCCAAAGTACATGCTTTTTGTTCACTATTTACACAGGAAACAGTATTGAGGAAAAGCTGGTCATTCTCATTCCCTTGGATAAATTTGTTTTGCACTTCTTTTCAATATAATTATTTTCAAAATTAAGCTCGGATCATGTTACAACTTAAAAAGTCCTATAAACTCTTCTTTGAGTCAGTATTCTTTATCTGACATCAAGGCTTGAATGGGACCGGATATATTTTGCTTCTTTGTTTTTGTTTTTTCATTTTTCTACAAGTCAGGCTGTAATCAAGTATTAATGGGCACATTTCTCAATGCTGGCTGTGGTAGTCAGGGTCTGTAAAGAGAACAATTATATACAATACACAGAATTCATAGTATTATTTATAATGACCACCTACGGAGTCAAATACAAAGAAAGTGCCGGAAATCTGCCTACAGCACTAAAGATCTAGAAAATCCACGTGAGTCTGCTGAGAACCGGAATGTCTCATGCAAGCCTGCTTCAGGGATCTGCACGAGGAAGGCCCAAACAAAGGTCAGCAGTGGAAGCTACAAAGTCTATGCCAGCAGGATGCTGGATCTGTGCCAGCAGACTGAGGGTTCTGCAGTGGAGCCAGGAAGTGATACTCAAAATAAGGACCAGGACTCCCCCAAAATATACCACAGCCATCCTGAGCAACAGTGAGATCCCAAGCTCCTCCAATGATGGGCACAGTCGAATACACATCAGGAAGCCAGCGTGGCAAGCTTCTCCTGGAGATTAAACAGCACACATCTTCCCCTCCAGAGCCAGAGGAAGGACCAGAGCTTCCCCCAAAATGAATCACAGCACCTCTCAGCCACAAGGTCCCAAGCTCCTCCGGCGATAACAGCTGAGCTCATATCAGAGGAACCAGCACCACAAGCTCCTCCAGAACCAACAGCTCCAAACAACAACAGCACTTAAGATAACCCACAACTCCATGCTTTTCCTCCCCTCGTCTCTTTTTTTATGCTGGTGACTTTCCTCAGGTGGGCAAACTACCACACTGATTCAGTTCAGCTGCCCAGCAGTTACCAGTCCACTACACGGGCTAAACCTTCCTTCTAGTAATACAGACGATTCGTCATTTCCTGTCCAAGGGCATTTAGATCTTATGTACTGGTGTTGAGCTTGAGCCTGCCCTGAAAAGACTCAGAGTAAAGTGGGAGATGCAGACAAGCAAACGAGAGTTTACTCAGGACCGTGGTGCAGTGGTGGGAGCAGTGGAGAGCGAGGCAAGAGTGCCAGGAGGGGTCAGGCCCCCACTTGTTAGGAGCAGTAGGTACAGCAAACCCTTCCCTGCCTGGGTCGGGACTGGGGGTTGTAAGGCCAGGTGTTAAAAAGGACAAGTCAAGCTGTTTTCAAAGAGCTCCAACTAGACCAAGATAGAAAACACACAGGGCCTCCTGTGTAAACATGGGAGAAATGGAAGGCGTAAGGACAGACCACAATGGGAGTATTGAAGACGGTCGAGTCATATTTCAAAGTCTGGACTGCCTCTCAAAAATAATAGATGCCTTTTGCAAATTTTGAACAAAAGGGTGAAAGAATAAACTCTGAATTTTAAAAACCTGCAAAGAATCAATTGGAAGAGACTAAGCCTGGGCACTTTGGAGGTCATCCTAATAACACTTAAAAATAAATGATGAAAGTTGTGAAAGGAAAAATTATTCAATGGCACTTGTCAGCGCATACCCAGGAAGGTGTTAATCCGGGTTTTGTGGTAGGTATAGAAGTCACTGCAGTGGGAAGCTGCAGTGGGCAAGAGATGCTGGGATTAACTGGAGCACAGCACGGGCAAGTGAGAAGCTACACTCAAGATTTTAGTCAGAGTCGGTAAATGGAAAACTACTAGAAGAAAGCGTGAGGAGCAAGGGGCATTCTGCCCAGCGTGACTCAACAGAATTCTTGCTGAAGATAAGCCAGGGGATCAGACATTACTTAGGGGATGCTGGAGGAAAAAGTACCCAATCAGGTGCCAAGATTGATCAGATACTGAGGGTGGAGAGATTCCTATTAAACCGACTCCAATGGTACTTTGCTATGAGTGTCTAAAGCAGCTACACAGACCTTGCACAATATCATTAAGGAATTTTTTATTTAAAAGTAGGGGCAGGGGAGAGAATCTAGTGGTGCAGAAAGAAAAGATATGAAGTAAGAAAAGCAAGACAAAATGAATTTGACGAAACCAAAGAAGGACAGCCCTCCAAGAAAGACAAAACGTCATGCAGAGAAGCCTGATGTTAAAGAACATGAAGGTAGCATTGAATTTCTCAACTTCTAGGCCATGCACGGGCTTGGTAAGAATAACAGTCAAATAATACAGACAGAATTCTCACTGACTTCCCTCCATCATGCTTTTGTGAATCATGCACTCCAAGCCCACGCATTTATTAGAGATGACAGAACAGTCACGCTTCACCATGAGGGCTAAGCTAGATCCAGTCTAACAAAGCTCATAATCTCCAAATAAGTCAGTGCCTGTCAAAGCAAAATCCAACACAATTTAAAGAAAGGAATCACAATGCAGTCATTTGAGAATGTAATATCCATAATTCCTAGCTCCCAGTTAACATTTGTTCGATGTGTGATAAGCCAGGAAGAAAAATCAGTGAGCTGAAACTAGGGGGGAAAGATCTGTTAATACATACTATAATAAAACTATAAGTGCCAGAATTAATTGAATTAGGGGCAAGGACTCTGATACAGCTATTGGCAGATATGTGTAAGAAATAAGCAGATGAGCTTAGTAAGAAGAGAACTTGAAGGTACAAACAAGTCAGTGAAAGTCCTAGCAATACACAATACAAAGTTTGAAATAAAAATGTATAACTGGATAGGATTAACAGCAGGTTAGGAGCGACACAAGTGAACATATTAAATTTTTTTTAATGCAGACAGACTCCTTGAATCGTACAGTGTCAAATGGCCTAACATACTTATTTTTGGAGTCCTGGAAAAGGAATAAAAAACATTTATAATAATGTTTTTTCCCAAGTTTTATAAAATAGGTATTTTCACAGATACAAGAATCTAAGTGAACCATTAAATAAGGAAAACACAAAGACAGTTATAGCAAAACACAAACTCCAGAAGTCCAGAGATAAAGAAAAGACACCTTGAGAGTAAACAGCAAGGGAAGACAGCATTAAATACAGGTGACCAAAGATGAAGATGAATGTTTATTACTTACAGAAACATGACAAACCAGAAGGAAATAAATATTTAAAATGCTGCAACAAATAAAGAAACCAACCAAGATGTATAGATCTGTTGGAATTACTCTTTAAAGTTTAAATCAACACATTTTTAGACAAATAAAAGATGAGACAATTTGTAACATTTACCACTCTTACTCAATAATGAATCACACAGAAGTCCAGCTAGACTTTTGAGGTAAAGATAAAATAAATAAAATTTTGCAAATGGCATAACTGTGTTATATATATATATATTAGATTAGATTATTAAAAATAGTGAGTGAATTTGTCAAAATTTCAGGCTTCTAGGATAATATACAAAAATCAATTACAATAAAATAGCACCAATTAAAAATAAATTTTGATATATTTAGTATGGAAATGTCAAATACACAGCAATAAGGTGAACAAAATATATGCAAACATGCACACTAAAAATGCAAGTTTACTGAGAAAAACTAAAATACATAGAATGGTCACCAGTTGGAAGGCTCAGTCAGCTAAGATACTGAGATATGCCAGTCCCTAAATAGACCATCCATTCCCAATTAAACTTCTTGCAGAGCTGTGGTCTGAACTGATAAAGTAATTATCACATTTATGGAAATGGGACACATCCAGGGTCACCATGACAGACCTTAACAAAAGAGGACAATCCTGGAGGATTTCCACTACCTAATTCTGTGTCTTATGATGAAGTTAGAGTGTGAGGCGGGCACAGGGCCAGGTCTTTCTTTATGGGATTCCCACAGGACACAGGACATGCACGTTCCTGAACTTAAGCATGACGCCCAGCACCGGCCTGGGGACCATGAGTACTTCCTGACATGGCCTGAACTAGAAAATGAATTAAACAAGACAGGAAACAGCACTTCCCAGAGGAAGTTCACAGGTGTGGGACGCAGGGGAAGGGCAGGAGCAGGAAATCCGGGAAGAGCGTCCCCTGGGTCACAGGGTGCCGCGCAGGGCGCAGCGCAGGTCACACCGTGGGAGTCTCCAAGTCGTGCTTTCCCCACCCCAGCCAGGGTCCGGGACAGCAGGCTGCAGAGCCCGGACCCCGCAGGAAGGGGAAGGAAGCACACACATCACTCCCTTGAAAGGGAGACAATGGACGTTCGGGTTCCCAGTCCCAATTCTTTCCTGTCCTTTCCAGAAAGGATTTAGTGGAAAAGTGGGGGGAGGTGCGGGGGAATCCTGGCTGGAGAAAAAGGAAACCTGGGTTCTAAGTGGCTAAATGTCTATTTGCTCTTTTTTCATGTGGTTATGTCTGAAATGGCTGCTTTGGCAGCTGCAAGTCAGAGGAATGCTAATGATTTCCAGTTCTGAGCCTGCGAGGTCCAGCTACATGTGGGAACACATGGGCAGTGCAGGATGGGCTGTTAGCCAGTGCTGCAAACCAGAAAGCAGGGGTCCCTGGACAGGAGCCCTGGTTATGACCAGGAGCCAATCTCACCCTCTCCCAAGTGTCCTTGTAAAATGCAGCTGCTTTTACAATCTTACCCCATACACAGTGTCCAAACCTGACAGCTGCTCGCACAGGAGAGGGGTCACTAGGACCCTCCTAGGTCTTTTTCACCTTTCCTGCAACTCAAGTCTTGCATTAAATGTGCAGAGTCAGGGTAATTCATCTTGCAAATAGTTTACATTAAAATGCAGTCCACTTGAATTTTATTCTTTTATTGCTGCGTGGTATTTGTGCATAGATATGGGATTCAATCTGACCCTCAGATACACCAATAGAATGTGCAATGATCCAATCAGGGCAATGAGCACTTCCATCTGATAGGTGTTGAGTACTTGTGTGCTCTTTTAGATATTCTGAAATAGATCATAGATTGTTGTGGACAAAAGTCACCCTGCTATGCCATACAGCACCAGAACCAATTCCTCTAGCAACTGTGTTTTGGTGCCCTTCTCTAATTCCAGTCCAGCTTCCTCTGACCCCTCCTACCCTTTCCACTCTGTAGTGACCATTTCTAGACTATTCCACCCTGCTCGCCTAGGAGACAACTATTTTAGTTTCCTCACGTGAGGACATGGTATATTTGTCTTTTGTTCCTGGGTTATTTCAGGTGACATGATGATGTCCATCTAGGTTGCTGCAAACTACGGCTTCCATATTTTTATGGATGGGCAATGTCCCACTGTGACATTTCGTGACATTTCCACTGTGAAGCTATGACGTTTCATACGAGTAACAGCTTGATAATGATGTTTCAGAGATTGGGTGGCGTGTTTAGTAAGATGGGAATATAGGGATTTTTTTCATGTAAAATAATGAAATGCCTTGAATATCTTGAACTTGAACATGACAAGATGTTAATGAGAACCTATGCTTGGTTCCTTAGGGACAGCAATTCAGGGTGGTTGATATCAGACCTGGAGGGACAGCAGAGTCATGTGAGATCTTTAGAAGCATGCTGCAGGGACAGCTGTGGTGGAATTCCATGGCATGTTACGATGGTCTTCGTGTTTCTCTCTCCTACTTTTATTCCTACCTTTGTCTCACCCACCCTGATCTGCTTTCTAGCCCTACAGTCTAGCCTGCCATTTCTAGACTTGCATGTAGATAGAATTAAACACTTAAGTGCTCTATCTTTTGGCTGGTTTCTTTACTAAGCCAAGTGACTTTGAAAGCTACCCATACTGCAGCATGGGTCAATATTTTATTCATTTTTACTAAGTTTATACAGTTATATGGATATGCTGCAATCTCTTTATCCAGTCACCTGATGGGTACTTGGATTGGTCCCAATAGTTTGGAGCTGTTACCAAAGAAGCTACCTTGAATGCTGGTGTGCAGGTCTTTGTATGGTTACATGACTTTCTTTTTCTTAGGAAAAACCTAGAAATGGATTCCTAGATCTTTGTGTTGTAGATTTCTGGTTTCACTTCATTGTGGCTGGAGAATCCATTGTATGATTTCAGTTTTGCTGTCATTGACGAGATTTGTTTTATGACCCACGATATTGTCCATCTTGGTATAGTTTCCCTGGTTACGGAGTGAGAATGTGTGTTCTGTTCCTTTGAGATGGAACATACATATCAATTAAAAACTTTTGGTTGACAGTGTAGTGTGTTCCTCTGATGATTTTCTGTATAATTCTACTAGTTACAGAGACATTGAGGTCCCCAGCTATCCTTGTGGATTTGTCTCATGGTCTTCTCCTATCAGTTTTTCCTTTGCATATTTTGCAGCTTGTTTACTTTAATGACCAGTCTAGTGGTACAGACCTTTTATTAGATCATATAAAATCTAGAAAACTTACTTCTCCTTATGAACTTTTAACCATCTCCTGGTTATAGTATGAGTCCCTTAACTTATACATTGCATACATTAAGGACTATGGCTGGTAATGCTATTATTTATGATAAAAAACAGACAAGAGCAGAAGGAAAATGTCTTGTATGTACCCATCTGTTTCAGGGTTTGCTCTTCCTGATGTCCCCAATTTCCCCTATTTATTGTCTCCTTTCTATTTTAAGAACTTCCCTGAGTCATTCTCTTAGGGTAACACTGATGATTACTAATTCTCACACCTTTCCAGAATGACTTATTTCCTCCCTTCATGAAATCTATTCCACTGAATAGAGTATTCTGGGTGAGAAGTTCCACTCTTTCAGCACTTGAATACTTTATGTCACCTCATTCTGGCCTTTATAACTTTGGATGAGAAATGTATGGTAATATAAAAGGATTTTTCTGCTATTACGATGCTGTTTTCTCTCATAGTTTTTTCTTTTAAAGAGAATAAAACAAAACAAAGTGAAACAGATCAGAGCAAAACAATGCAAATGCACAGGACTTTAAAACAAGACAACAGGAAATCAACAGTGGCTACTGTAATGTCCTCTTGTTTTCTTTGAAATACCTTCACACACAATAAGTTAACACAAAATAAAACAGTATAAAATCAATCCAAAACAATAGTATAAAATCAATCAAAAACTAATGAGAGCCTTACATGTCTTCCAAATCAGACACTAGGAAATCAATAATGGTTGCCATAATATCTCTTGTTTTCTTCAAAGTAACTGTCCATGCCTTCACACATATTGAAATAAAATATTGAAAACAGAGTAAAGCCAATCAAAACCAAGAATAAAAGCATTATTAGACTTCAAAACAAGATGATAGGAAATCAGCAATGGCTACCATGATATCTCATTTTCTTCAGTGTAGCTGTTCATACCATCCACATACTAAAACCAATTCTTGTAAACTCTTTAGGTGAACCTTTAGGCATATATGAACCTATACATGTACATCTATCCTTTCTGTGTTAGAGGGAAAATCAAAACAAAACAAAGAATAAGAAAAATAAGAAGCAAGAGTCAAATAAATAACTATAACAAAACAATAACAATGTAGACTTTCAAAACAAGGAGGTAGGAACATAACTAATTTTGTTATTTTGCATAGTTATCTTCAAGTCTTACTTGAATTACCAGAAATAATCATGCAAAATTGATCTAATCCTACATATGTTAACCATTTTGTTCCAAGAACTAATAAAATTAGTAGCACAATCATCTTAGTAATCTTAAGTGTATAATCTTTTTTCCTTTTCTCTTCCTTCTTTTCTCCTTTTCCATGAGTTATTTTTTCCTCTTTGAGCAGTTTCTCACCCTTTCACAATATTTATTGAAGATTTTGTATCTTATTTACTCTTTCAGTTTCTTACATTAGGAAGACAATACAGTATTTACATATGTGAGTTTGATTTATTTCACCTATGAGTATGATCTCAAGTCACATCCCATTTACCTAGAAAAGCCTCAATGTGGTCCTCCTTTATAGTTGAGTAGTATCCCAATGTATAAAAATACCGCATCTTTTTTTATCCATTCCTCAGTTGATAGGCATTTGGGTTTAGCTATTACAAACTGTGCTGTAAACATGGGTGCACATATATCACTGTGGTATGATGTTTTCAATTCCTCTGGAAATATGCCCAGAAGTGGAATAGCTGGGTCAAATGGGACCTCCAATTCCAACTTTTTAAGGAACCTCCAGACCGATTTCCACAGTGGTTGCACCAGTCTACACTCCCACCAACAGTGCAGAAGAGTTCCTTTTTCCCCACCGCCTCTCCAGCATTTGTTGTTGGCAGTTTTCTTGATCCTGGCCATTCTTTCTGGAGTGAGATGGAACCTGTGTGGTTTTAATTTGCATTTATCTAATGACCAATGATGTTGAACATTTTTTCATGTATTAATTTTCCATTTGCATTTCTTCATCTGAGAAGTGTGTATTCATCTCAGATACCCATTTTTTGATTGGGTCTTTGAATTTCTGGGGTCTGATTTTTTTTTTTGTTCTTTATATGTTCCAGATAGAAGTCCTTTGTCTGAGGGACAGTCGACTAAGATTTTTTTCCCAATTCATGGGTTTTCTTTTCACTCTGGTGGGGATTTCCTTCAAAATGCAAAAACTTTTTAATAAGATGAGACCCCAGTTGTTGATTCTGGGAAGTATTTCCTGTGCAGTTTGATTTCTTTTTTTTCTTGAATTATCTGCCAACCCCTTTGTCTTCAGGATCTCTATGTACTTTGTCTTCCAGCATATTTAGTGTTTCTGTTTTAATATTTAGATCTTTGATCCATTGTGACTTTAGTTTAATGCATGGTGATAGGCATGGGTCTAGTTTTACTTTTCATCATATAGACAACCAGTTTTTCCAGCACCACTTATTAAAGAGGCCATCTTTCTTCCAGTGAATGTGTTTGGCTCCTTTGTCAAAGATAAGGTGGCTGAGTGTGTTTGTAGTTGTAATTGTATCTTCTAGTCTATTCCATTGATCCTCAGCTCTATTTTTATTTCAGTACTATGCTGATTTCATCTCAGTAGCTTTGTAATATAACCTCAAGTCAGGGATTGTGATGCCTCTGGCCATGCCTTTGTTGCCCAGAATTGCCTTCGTTATTCAAGGTCTCTTCTGGTTCTAGATGAATTTTAGAAATGATTTCTCTAGATCTATGAGGTATGCTAATGGTATTTTTATTGGGATTGCATTAAATCTGTATAACAATTTTTGGAGAATGGCCATTTTCATAATGTTTGTTCTTCCTATCTATGAACAAGGGATGTCTTTCCATTTTCTGAAATCCTCTTCAATTTCTTTTTTCAGAGTACTATAATTTTGACTGAATAGAACTTTTACTTCTTTTGTTAGATTGAGTCCTAAGTATTTCAATTTTTTTGATGCTATTGTGAACGGTGTGGTTTCTCTTATTTCTCTGAGTTTGTTGTTTGCGTGTTGTTTGCTATTGATTTTTGAGTGCTGACTTTGTATCCAGCTACATTACTGAATTTGGTTATTATATCTAGAAGTCTTTCAATAGAGTTTTGGGGGTCTTCTATGTAGAATATCATGTCATCTGCAAATAATGATAGTTTAACCTCTTCCTTTCCTATCTTTATTCCTTTTATTTCTCTCTCTTGTATAATTGCTCTAATACTTGCAGCAATATATTGAATAGGAGTGATGATAGTGGACAACCTTGTCTTGTTCCTGATTTTAGAGTCAAAGTGTTCAGTTTTTGACCATTTAATATGATGCTGGATGTTGGTTTGTCATAGATGGCTTTTATTAGATTGAGGTAAACACCATCTATTCCAATGCTCCATAGGGTTCTTGTCATGAATGAGTATTGGACTTTATCAAAAGATTTTTCTGCATCTATTAAGATGATCATGTGATTCTTATCTTTGGCTCTACTCATATGATATATTACACTTATTGATTTGCATATGTTGAACCATCCCTGCATTCTTGGGATGAATCACACTTGATCATGGTGTATAACCTTCTTGATGATTTGCTGCATTCTGTTTGCCTGTATTTTATTGAGGATTTTTGCATCTATGCTCATTAGGGAGATTGGCCTGTAGTTCTCTTTTTTGGTTGGGTCTTTCTCTGGTTTGGGTATCAGGGTGATACTTGCTTTCAGGAATGATTTAGGGAGAATTGCTACCCTTTCAATCTTATTGAAGAATTTGAGGAATGCTGGCATTAAGTCTTCCTTAAATTTCTTGTAGAATTCAGCAGTGAACCCATCAGGACCTGGGCTTTTCTTTGTTGGTAAGGTTTTAATTACATTTTCAATTTCATTAACTGAAACTGGGTTATTCAACAGTTTTACATCTTCTTGATTCAGCTTTGGTAATTCATATGTTTCTAATAATCTGTACATTTCTTCTGTGTTATCAAGCCAATGAGAGTAGAGGTTTTTGAAGTAGGTTAATAAGCTTCTGTATTTCCACAGAGTCTATAGTGATTTCACCCTTTTCATTTTTTATTGCATGAATGTGAGTTTTATCTTTCCTTTTTTAAATAAGATTGGCTGGTGGCTTACCAATTTTCTTTATTCTTTCAAAGAACCAACTCTTTGATTCGTTAATCCTTTGTATTGTTTTCTTAGTCTCTATTGCATTGATTTCCACTCTGATCTTTTAATTTCCTCCTTTCTTTTGGGTTGGGGCTTGACTTGCTCTTCTTTTTCTAAATGTTTGAAGTGTAACATCAGGTTGTTTATTTGTGTTCATTCTGTTTTCCTGATGTGGGAATTCACTGCAATAAATTTCCCTCTGAGGACCACTTTCATTGCTTCCCTCAGGTTCCTGTAAGTTGTATTTGTATTTTCGTTTACTTGTAGATACTGTTTAATTTCTGTGACTTATTGATTTTTCAGGTCTGTATTATTTAATTTCCATGTGTTTATGAAGCTTCTGAATTTTCTTTTGCCATTTGTCCTGACCGGCAGGTAAATCAAGGAAGGCTCTAGAGGAGGTGTGGGGATGAGAAAGGGACAAGAGACACGAGAAATGGAGACAAGTCAAATTTTCTGATCAAGTCTCATTTATTAAGGGGAGGTGCGCCAATATATATAGTTCGGGAGCCCAAGAATCCTTTGTTAGGGAAGTGCGGGAACCGGAGCCTTTGATGTCAGCAGGTTACCAAGCAACGGCGGGAGGTTCCGTACCACGCGGTGTAGGGGGAAGGCCAAGGAAGGCTGAGAGATAGGAATTTATCTCCAAACAGAAGTTTAACCCTAATGTTTAACTTGGAAATGTGAAGATGGCTTACCGTCTTAGAATGGAGGCCAGGTTTAGGTCTCCCACAGCCATTAATTTCCAGTTAAAACTATAAATAGTACTGTGATCAAATAATATCCATGGGATAATTTCAATTCTTTTGCATTTACTTAAATATGTTCTATAAGCTCGTTTATGGTCTATTTTAGAGACTGTCCCATGTGAACCTGAGAATAATGTATATTCTGTTGTTGTTGGGTGAAACACTATACATGTCTATTAAGTCCATTTGTTCACAAATTTGATTCAGTTCTTTTATTTTTTTGCTAATTTTCTGCCTCATTGATCTGTCTTTTTTTGTCAATGGGTTGTTTACATTTCCCATTATAATTGTATTATTGCCTATTTGATTTTCATTTCTATTAATATTTGTGTTATATAGCTGGGTGCTTCCATAGTTGGTGCATATATAGTTAAGATTGTTATCTCTTCCTCTTGAAGTTTTCCCCTAACCAGTATGTAGTGACCTTCTTTATCTCTTTTTGATCAGTCTTGGTTTGAAGTTCACATTGTCTGCAACAGAAGAACTACCCCTGCTTTTTCTTGGGTTCCTGTTGCATGAAGTATTGTTTTCCATCCTTTGACTTTCAGTCAATGAGTTTCCTTTTGGATTAGATGGGTTTCTTGTATACAGCATATGGTTGGATGTTGTTTCTTGATCCACTCTGCCAGCCTATTTCTTTTGATTGGTGAATTGAGGCCATTTACATTAATAGTTACAAGTGATATATATTGGCTTATTTTTGTCATGTTATCTTTCTGCTCTTGGTTGTTTACCGTTGCCATCTGCTTAATTTTTTGCACTGCTTGGTGGTTTCTGTTGGTGTTCTTGAAGTTGTAGTTATTTTTATATCTATCTAGAATATCTTTCATTATCCTTTGCAGGGTTGGTTTAATACACATGAAGTTCTTCAGCTGTTCTTTGTCATGGAAGTATCTTATTTCTCTATAAATTTTGAAGGATAATTTTACAAGGTACATCAATCTGGGTTGGAAGTCATTTTCCTTTAGGATTTGAAGTACTTCACTCCATGCTCTTCTTGATTTCATTGTTTGTGTTGAAAAGTCTGCTGTGATTCTGAAGGGCTTCCCTTTATAGGTGATGTTTTTTCTTTTCTCTAATAGTTTTTAATATTCTGTTCTTATATTGAATTTCTGGGGTGTTGATTATTGTATGTCTGGGTATAGATTTATTTAGGTTACGGCTGATTGGAGTTTGATATCCTTCACGTATGTGTATGTTAGTTTCCTTTCCCAAGTTTGGAAAATTTTCTGCTATTAATTCTGTAAATAGTCTTTTGATATCATTTGTGTTGTCATCTTTTTCATTTACACCTATCAATATTATGTTGTTTTTCTTTGTATCATCTTGCAACTGTTGAATTGTTACTTCCTGATTCCTTACTATTTTTAAAAGAACTTTCTTTTCCTGTTTACTAGCTGCAATCTTGTATTTGAGGTCTATCTTCACATTCACTGGGGCAGTTTTGCCAGCTTTTGATGGAATTTTTGATTTCCTGAATATCTCTTTGAATCTGTTTCATGCACTTTAGTTCTTTCTTACATTGTTCATTCGGGATTTCAATCATTTTGCTCTGTTCCTCTGTGTTTTAACTATGTCTTCTTTAGATGTCTTCAGCATTTCTTTCATTACATTTATCAATTCTTGTTTTACCTGGAAGATTAATTCTGATCTGAGTTCCTTTATAGCTCCATGGATTTGCTTCTTTACTTCAGGTGCTATCATTTCAGAAGTTCAGATGCATGGCTTACATTTTCTTCTATGTCCATGTCTCCTAGGCTTGTTTGGGATGGGCTGGAGGTTTGTGATTACATTTTGCTCTTTTGTTTTGTCATTTTCCTGTATTCCTCTGAGGCAGTTGAATGCAAGGTCTCAGTTGATTCTTGGATTGAGGATGGCTGTATGGGAGGGAGTCTACCCAGTTTAGTGGGGGACATTAGGTAGTCCTTACCAGGTCCCTAGTGGCACTCAAAGGCTCCCCAAAGGGTGGGAGGTGCACTGAGTGGATCTTCAGCACAACCCACGTGGCTCACTGAAGCTCCCCCACCGCTTGACCCTTCTGGGTAGGGCCCTACCAGGTCTCCAGCAAAGTCCCACGGCTGCACAGCTAGGTAGAATTTGCTGTGGGGGCCTTTAGTTGATGCTGTTCGACATATGGAGGTCACTGCGTGGGGTCTGACCACCAGAGTATTGACCCAAAAGTTGGTGATTGTTTGCAGATGCTTTTTTTTGGCCTCTTCCTGTTACCTCTTCCATTTTCGTAGGACAGTGATAGAAAGGTTAGACATTTTGTCACTATCACTGCAGTTCCTGAGGCTCAGTTTGCTTTGTTCTATCTTCTCTCCATTGTCCAGACTGGTCTATTTCCATATCCTTTTTATCTGTCCCTTCATTCCTCACACACCTGCCAGGAGTGCTTTCTGTTTCAGTTCTAGAGCCCAGGTTGTCTTCTATACTTTCTTGTTTCTTTGCTGAAGCTTTCTGTTTATTAATCTGTTTCCAGTGGGTTTGGTACTACTCTTTAAAGCATTTTATGTTAATGGCATTAAAGATCTTTGTGAGATGGTCCTATCCTCTCTGTCACCTCTGAGTTGGCATCTATTGGTTGTCTATTTTCATTCAGTTTAATATTTCCTGGTTCATATATTAAAAGTCAGCAATTAGTGGTACTTTGGGGTATCATATTATGAAGCTCCAGGCCTTATTGGAAGCATCTCTGTTAGCTGGGTTATCTCTGACATTCCTAGGGCAAGATAACTGTGGGAAGGGGTCACTGTCTTCCTCCTGATAGTGCAATGACAAGTAGAAATATTGAAACAATACCAGAATGTAGAGTAGAGTTATTTAACATCAGATGTCCACTGATTAGGAATCAATTGGTCCTCAAGTGTCAGGCTCCAATCTCTGAAGGTCTGGGGCTTATATGGGAGAAGCAAGCAGTAAGTACAGAGGCAGAACAGTTTGCCAGTTGGTAATTGATTCTTATAATATGCATCACAGTGACCAGCCTTTTCTAGGAAATAAAAATAACAGGAACTGGAACTATTACCCAGGCAAATAACAGACTGGCTGAGTGGGGTTCCTCTTCCACTACATTTCTGCTTCTTTGCTGGGCATATTGCATGTGATCTTGTGAGATAAGGTCCAACTGGAAACAGTAACATCAGGGTTGTTAGTGATCTTAGGATGGCCCCGAGCCAAGGTCCCCAAGACTGAATATTTCCACCAATGGTTTGTGATTTGTTTCCCTTAGTATAGTGATTCCTTTTAAGCTGATTCTGACAAGGGAATGAGGAGTCAATCTGATCTAGGAGAATGTCCAGTGTGTCATGGGTGCCCACCAAATCTTTGTCATTTATAAGGGTTTTACTGGTTATTTTTTTCCCCTCAGGATAATCATCCATTGAGGCAAAGTGAGGACTGAGATACGCAGTCTGAAAAGACACAAAAATCAAGGGGAATAGGTATAGAGTAATCCTGTGAACACTGTCCTCAGGCTTGAGCCATGCATCAACTGGTCAGTGTGTGGAGTGACTGAAGCAGGGCTTTGAATGAGTTGCCCTTTCAAAGTAAGCCTCAAAAAAGCTGTCCAGGTAAATTCTCCAGCTCTAAGGCTGGGTTTGTGAAACTTATAGAGGTAGTTAATATGCACCTGGTTAAATGTGTGTACAGGAGTGTTGACAGGTATGGCTAGTAACAGGACCCTATAAACTCATTCTTGGGCCAGCCAGAATAGGTGCAGATGCCCACTAACATATATTTATAACCACTGAAAGGTTCTGCTTTTGTGTGATTTTTCTATATATCCTAAAATAAGGAGAGTCCACCATATCATATGAGATCAGAGCCAGTAACACAGATGCTGAAGCAGAGCTGGCTTCAGGAACACAGGTGCCAGCACTACAGCTTGAGCTGACAGAACAAACAGAGGGGGAAGGTCTGGACCTGATCCTCCATGTGTACTGGGTAAAGTTTTTCTAGCTGGGGTTGATGTTTCAATCAATTGGATCCCCAGAGGGGGCTAAGCCCTCTGGATCACACTATTTTGCATCACGAGGTTTCCAAACAGTAGCGGGAATCAGTTACAAGAGAGCTTTGACTAAAATAGTTTTGTCCAAGGTGATCACAGCATATCTAGCCTATCAAACTCAACTCTTAACAGAGCTAGTTTCACTCATAAACAGGGTATACTCAGCATCTGTTAGGGATTCTATTTTTAGGCCCGGTACAGCATGTCACATCTGGACAGTTAGGTCTCAGCCTAAAGTGAGCACCTTATCAGCTTCCTTGATCAGAAGGACAGTGGCTGTTAGATCACAGAGGCAAAGGGAGGAGGCAGCCCTTAGGGACCAGATCCAAGTATTTGCACAAGTAAGCCACTGGGTGCTCTCAGGGGCTGACAGCTTACATAAGCATCATTTTTTCTGTAAACTCAAGGGACCAGATTCTATAGAAGCCAGCAGCTCCAAGAAATTTGTGGAATTTTTACTTGTAACCAGTTTCTGCCACGTATTGCAGCAGAACTTTTGTGTCTTTCCAGGAGGCAGGTTGGATGTCGTTAATCAGAAGTGCTTTTTTAAAGAGGAAACAAGTTTGAATCTCAGGGAGGTTGAGTCCAGGTCAGTTCTGAAGAGAGGCTAGCTGACAGAAGCCAACCAAAAACAAAAAAGGTATTCTTTAGGTCCAGGGAAGTGTATCAGCAGGGTGTGAGTGACAGAAAACTGAGGTAATGTTCACAGAGGGCAATCATGGTGGCATTGGACACTTCAAGGTCTTAAACTGGCTTTACAGGAAGGAAAGATGTATTTTAGCAGTTTGGCAGTCTATAAATATTCTACATTTTTGAAATGTCATTTCTTTTTCTTGGGGGACCTTGATGGACCTAGAGGGCCAGAAAAATAGGCTGTCCTGGAGCCAAATCTGTTGCTAAAGCCTCCCCCAAAATAGTGGGAAAGTTCCCAAACCTTTATAACAATAGTCCAGGTGAAATTTTTTTCCTGTCTATGCATCTTTCCAGTTGAAGGCAAAGAGGGGCTGGTTAATTGGCGATTTGTAAACAGGAGAAGTTATCTTTTAAATCCAGGAAGGTGAACCAAGTGGCATCTGGAAGTAGGAGTCCAAAAAGGGTGTATCAGTTAGAAACTGTAGATTAACAATCTATCAGGATCCTGTACTGCTTTAGGCAGATAATGTGTAGTTGGAGCATGGTTGGTGGTCAGGCCCAGGGATGAGTCTTGCCACATACCTCTAAGAGGAGGATTTTCAGAATTTCAGGACTACAGTTTTCTGTCTCAAGATGATGCAGGAGTCATCTTCCTACTGGGGAAAGTTTAGGGTTAAATGAGAGAGAAGCTGATTGTCTTGGTGCAAAGGAAACAGTCACTTCTAACTTGAAGAGGAGGTCTTACCCCAGAAGTATGGGGACTGCCTTATACAGCAATTTATGTTTGGTGAGATGTCCTCCAAGGGTGCAAGTTTGTGCCTGGCACAAGGGGCAAGAGGCAAGAGTCCCAGTTGCCCCAGTGATGGTAATCTTTTTCTGACAAAGGGGACTTTTGAAGGCAGAGTTCAGTTCCATTGTCTACCAGGAAAGTCATAGAGTGGTCCTCAATATAGGTGTGGAAGCTGTTGAGAGTCCTTACCTTTTAATTTAAAGGGACATTTATTTCTGTGTCTATAGTCCTTATAACTCATAGCCAGAGGATATGGTCATTTATCAGGCTAGATTTTCTTGTGAACATCAGAGGTTTTTCTTTTATCAAGTTTCTGGGTAGCAGTAGTTGGTAGACTTTTTGTACCCTCTCTTTGATGTCTTTGAGAAATGACTGATTTTAGGTTTCTAGGTGGGTGGGGCAACCTTTGAGAAAGACCATAGCAATTCATTCTTCAGGGTTGACAATTTTTTCCCAGTTAAAATGAGAAACTCAGAAGGAATTGCTGACAGTCATTTTAGGTGGGCACTAGATGACATCATCTGACCAGGATAGACATCACCATGAAACAGAAGGTTCTGGAAGAGGTCCTTTATGGCCAAATGCAGGCAATGGCTAACTGAAACCAGTTCAGTTGGTTGGAAGTAGATGAGTTGGGAGCAGGGAGTGAAGCCAAGGGAGTTGGAAGCAACTGTGGAAGCTGGCAAAGGTACAAGGAAGAATTCTCAGGAATAATGAGCTTCTTTTTATTTTTTTCTTTGAGATACAGGGGGGGTTTGGTTTCATTTTTTAATTCCATAAAAGCCCATTTTTCTGCAGACATGGACTATGGTTTTTGACTAATTAATTCCCATCTCTGACTTCCTACGTGTTTGTTCTGTACCATTCAATGATGGTACAATGGACAAAGGGCAGGTGCCCCTCAGAGAAACAGACCATTCAGATGCCACCTGGCCACATCCTTTGCAGGGATCTAATGCAACTTAGCTAAGGAAGGTGCAAGGCCTCCATTATACCATATGTCAATTGCCACAGAATTGCTGTGAGGTCCAATTACCCACCATGACCAATACTTCCCAGTTTTGGTGCACAGATGGAGTAGCTTATTGCTTACACCATCTGTTCCATTCACTCACACATTCATTCAGCAGGCACTTGGAGGTTAAACATTCCAACTTCTTTCCCTTGAGGGTGGTCTTGACTAATGAGAGTTGATCAGACTCATCTTTTGCTCAAGCTGAGTAGGACTCACAGACAGACTAACAGGGATGCCCCCAGAGGTCTTACTGGAATCAGGCAGGCAGGTGGGCAAACAGACAGACTACATCTTCCTCACTTTGGGGTCCAATGGGAGCCACTTGAGTGGGGGAGTTGGGAATCCTCCTCCAGACCTCTGAGGGAACTCAAGAAATCTCAAAGGCATGCTTTCCTGTCAGGAGCTGAAACTCCATTCACAAGAGCCACAAGCAGTGACCAAAGAAGTCAGCATGGTCCATCTTCCTGGCCAATGCACTAGATGCAATGACAGGCAGAAACATTGAAATGCCATCCAGGATTTGGAGGCAGACTTACTTAACATCAGATGGGCACTGACTAGGAATCAATTGTTCCTCAAAATGTCAAATCCCAATCTCTGGTGGTCTAGGGCTTATATAGGATAAGCAAGTAGGAAGTACAGAGGCAGAATGAAATACTATTACCTTCCCATAGGGTTTGAGTGTCAACTGGGGTTTAGCTCTTCCAATATGCATCATAGTGATCAACCATTTCTAAGAAATAAAAATAATAGGAACTGGAACTGGAATTATTACCTGCACAGCTAACGAACTGCAATATATTGGATGGAGGTGGGAGGCGGCATCTTCTGCTACAGTAGCTATGGGGGGGCCTCTACTTCCCCATTTTTCCTTTCATTGAATCCCAAGGTGGAAAATGTTCCCTTTTATTTCTAGGTGGGATGCAGGAGTTCTTTTTGCCCAAAAACTCTTCCATTGGGGACCACAAATTCACAATGACTAATTTTGCATACTTCCCTAAGTGAAAAATGGAGACTTGAGATTATCAGTACCAGGCTTTTGATATTTTTCATTAACTCTTTAGGGATGAGCCATCTTTTCCCATCCACTAAGGTTAAAAGTTACTCCATGACAAGATCTTTCTTAGCATAGGATCAACTCTGCCATCTTCTGTCATATGAAAATTCCCGCTTCAGATCCTCTCCTCAATCAATAAAAGCCAAGGTTCTGGTTGCCTCAGGGCCTTATGTTCCTCATGAAAAATTGGTCATCCCAGATCCTCATTGTACTGCCACTTTCTCTCTTGCCATGTTCTATAACACCTGGAAGGAGATTGGAGGATCACTTCAAGGGTTTCCAATAGTCTTCTTCAATCTTCAATCATGGGTAGCTTCCTGACTAAGTCTGTGGTCTCCACAGATATCATGGCAGTAGGAGATGGACTCACAACTGCTGAGCTATAGTGAAAGTGCCATATCACTGTTAAACCTTCTTTTACACAGCTCCCACTAGGAGGAGGGGGAGCATCTGTACTGCTTCACTGGAGAGGATGCTCAACCCAACTACATGGTCTTCACTTGCTTCTTGGGGTGTGGCCTGGTGACCATCCAGCATGGATAAAAGTCCTTGGTCCCTGCTAGACCTTCTCAGATGCTACTCCCAGAAGACTGCACCATCTTGCTACCATCTGGCAAGGGTTTTGGTTTTGCTGACATTGAAGGTGGCAATACCATCTTCCAATAGGGTTTGAATGAAGCAGACAAGTTGTGAGATTGAAGTGTGTCAGCCAAGCAGCTCCTTTCTTGTTACACTGTTTAGGGAGAGCAATTTTTCTTTAATATTTTGTCTGTGCCCATCATTGTAATCCAAATATTGTAATCCTTTTTCTAATCTTCCTCACAATTCAGAGTATTATATTTGTAATCCCATTGAAATGTAATTGGAATCCCAGCAAGTTAATTCCAATCTACCACCTCCAATACAGCCCACAGCAAGAGTTAAAAACACCAAGACATGTTCAAAATTAAGGGCAGCCAAGGGGTCCTAAGCCAGATCCAAGTGAAGGTATTTGGACAAAGGCCTTGATCCAAGGTCTCTCCCAGAATTTCTATCTTATGAAAAGGGATTGGCTTCAGGATGAGTGACAGGGAAGATGGTGGGAACTATGTGAGTAATTCAAGCTGGCTATTCAGATGAAGAGAAAAGCATCTTATTAATAGGCAACAAGATATGCAGAAAGACCAGTCTGCATGACTTAACTGGGATAGCATATGAATGAATTTTGGAGGCTGTTGCCTCAGTGTCTGATATGTAAACTTTTGTGTCCTGGGTATTCATAGTGTCTCACTTTAAGGGTTTTTTTTGTACCCAAAATTCCTGGAGCCCAGTGGCTCTGCTGTCCCTCAACACTTCAATCTTTTTTTTAAAATTTTATTTAAAGAGAAAAAAAGCAAAACAGAGAAAAAGGGAAGAAACAATACAGAATATCAAAGGAAAAGAAAAAAACAGTAAGAAATCACTAGTTGATAAATTACATATTGTCTTCTAGATATAGTTGTTCAAGTTACAAAATTAAAGCATACATTGTGGACATTCAAACAGTGAGGCTGTGAACAGTTCCATTCAATGATCCAACAAAAACCCAGCAACATGGTCATCAATCCTACACACTTAAACATACATGCAGTTATATCCTTTAGACCACTTTCTTTTCCTCCTTTTGCTTTTCAAGTCCATTATCTGTTGAGTTATATTGTGTTTCAGCTTGTACAATACCTTACTGATGTTATGTTGTTATTTACTTTTTATTTATTTTAATTTTTTATTATTAGCAAAATACAACAGAACAAGATGGAACAAAGCCAACTGAGAGAGTGCAGTGAAATTGGTACAGAAACCCTCAACAGGTTACTGGCATAACAGTAATAGGTACAATAGTATATCCTGTGATTTTCACAACAGTTGTTCTTTCAATAAGGTATAGCCAAATCAAAGGAAATACAGGACATTCTAGAACTTATCAAAACAGAACATTGAATAGAGCAATATCATTAATCAGAATAAAGCAAAACAGTGATAATAATATTTGCCTTCAAAGAGATGATAGAAGGAAATCCCCCCTGTTTACTGCACTGTATATGGTCAACCTCTCAAGAGATGTCCAGATCTCTGGCTCACTTGCTAACAAAGGCGGGTGGTGGTGGTGGGTTATTCTTAGCCTGCTCACCAGTAGGCTCCTGGGAGCTGCTGAGTGATTCTTCTCCTGCCTCATACCAGGAGTACTTACCAGGAGGGCAGGAAAATTGCCTTTCTGTGCTGCACCTTAAGTCCCTCCATGGTCAGAGCTCTGGGGCTGCTCATTCTCCGCCCAGCTCAGGCCAGGGGCCCCTGCTGGGAGGGCGGGCAGACTGCCTTTGTGTGCTGCACCCTGAGTCCCTTCATGGTTGGATCTCTGGAACACTTCAATCTTTTCACATAAAGCACTATTCAAGCAAACAGGAAACTGTCAGGCTGGCCTCCAGGATTACATACCAATACCTCAGCTAGCCTTATTTGCATCACTTAGAGCCAATTGAAGGAAGAAAGGAATAGCATAGCTGTTTTGACTCAAATAGTCTCCTACAGCCCATGAATATTTCTAAGTTGCTGGCCTCTTTGGTTCCCAGTCTGGAATATATGAAGCTTGGGGATTTTTCCAGCATGTCTTTTCAGCCTAGGCTCATGAAATCTTCACATCCCCTAGAAAGTCTCCTTTCTGTTTCCAATTGCTTCTGTTTGTTCTATTTATAGCAACCATGAGAGTTTAGTTGTACTTAGTGGAGACCAGGATAAAGTACAGCCCTGCATCTCTCCAAGAACAGGCGTCTTGTTCTGTGTCTTTTTTAATTCTCATGTCTGAGCCATTGATATTCAACATGATCATCAATAGGATTGAGCATTAAACCTACAATCTTGCTATTTGCTTTTGTGTCTCCTGTATTTTCTCTTACATTTATTCCTTTTTTAACCTTCTTTTGGGTGAAGTGAATATTTGTAATGACTTTATTTTTTAGAACAGATTGGCAGAAAAGTTGAGACTATGATACAAAAATTCTTATATAGCCTGTGTCCACTTTTCCCATTATTATATTACTGTGATTTTCTTTTTTCTTTTCTCCTATCTTCTCCAAGATGTTTCATTATACACTACTTTTCATGGACAGCTTTTCATAATTGATTTGGTTGTGTTCCTCCATAGCTTTGAAGAATACTCTTCAAATATTTTGCGGAATTCCCATCCAATAGACTGTTATTTTTATGAAGTCTTCCTCACGATTGCACTAGGACTGGAACGTCGTGACCTCACTCTAGAACCACAAAGGTGTCACACTCACCTATGATATCAAGAGCACATATGTGATGTATGGCTGTTGACATTGGCCTTCACTACCTGGTTAAATACAAAGGTGTTTGCTGAATTTCTGCACCTATGAGCTTTCTTTTTCCTCTCTCTCTCCTTTTTTACACTGCACAGAAGAATGCAAATTTGAATAGGCCACCTGAGGAGATGGGATTTATGATTCCTTTCCCAATGGATAAATTATTTAAGAATTTTTCTACATGAGATAGTCCTACCTTCCTCCTATTTTGTTTTATTTGTTTGTTTATATTGGCATACATGTACCCATGGATATTTATTTTATACTTTATGTGATAATCAACTACAACTTGACTTGGTTGCTCATCTAGTTCTGGTTTTGACCATTGGTTCCTGAGTAATTCTGCTGTGGTCTGAGAAATATTTGGTGTTTTCCATTCTTTTCATTTTGCTCAACAGTGTTTTAGCCCCGAATATGTTTTATTTTGGTGAATGTTTCTTGTGACCTTGAGAGAAATGAGTATCCTGTTATTCTGCAGACATCAATTAGATCAAACTGATTGATGGTGTTTTGACCAGCTATGTCCTTATTTTCTAAGAGGTTTGCTTTCCAGTTAACATAGTAAAAGCACCAAGAATGGGCTTGTCTGCTTCTCCTCACAGTGCCACCAATTCCTGTCTTACATATAGTATTGTGACACTATTGGCAGTTACATACATTAAGGGCTGTGACATTTTCTTGGAGATTCTCCTTATCATTGTAAAATGCCTTTCTCTATTTCTGACAAATTCCTCCTTATTTTGAAATATCCTTTTTTGAACTTTAATGTGAGCATTGCATAACTTTCTGCCTGTATATTTGCCTATGTCTTCCTTTATACAGTAGATTTAGTTTAGACAAGGTGTAGTTGGTTTTTGTCTATTAAAATCGCCACTTCTAACTGCACACTTCATTCTTTCTAGTAATTCTTTATGTAGTTGGCTTCATATCTACATTTTATACACTCTCCGTTAATTATACTTTTTGGTGCCCCTTCTGTTCTCTTGAGCATTTCATGTAATCCAATTTTCCCCCTTCTCAACATATGAATTATATTTCATTTGAAAGATGTCTTTATTGATTTCCCAGCACTTACAATGTATATTTACAATTAAGTCCACTCTTGACATTATAGTACTCTGCAGGTGGTACCCTAGAACAGGGTACTTCCGGTCATCCCCTGCTATCCCTTTTGGCTTTGTTGTTATTCATTTCACTTATGTAAGACACTAATAATAGTGTCATAGCTAAATGCATTCTCACAAGTGCTTCAGTTATCTGCTAGATCTCATTACTATAACATAACATTTCATTACCTTCATTAACTGTCCCTTTGATGTTTTCTTCTCTTTATGTAATTAAAGTATCAAATACTATCTTACTTCTCTTCCCTGAAGAATTCATTTCCAAACGTCTTGGAGGTAAAGTCTACTGGCAACAAATTCTTTTGGTTTTTTGTTTGTCTAAGAAATTCTTTATCCTTCCTTTTTGAAGGATCGTTTTATGACATAGAATTCTAGGTTACTTGTTTGTCTTCTTTTTTTATTGTGCTGTTTTTCAAACTTTAAATAAATACAGGGCTCCATTCCATTCTTGTTTGCATAGTTTCTGATGAGAAACCCACTGTAATTCTTATCTTTGTGCATCTCTTAGGCATTTTAATCCTCTTCAATATTTTCACTGTGTGTTGATTTTATGTCATTCAATTGTGATATGCTGAAGTGTGGATTTCTTTTTCTGTGTCATATTTTATATTCTCTCAGCCTCCTGGATCCTTGCTGTCATTAATTTTGGAAAATCTGCACTTTGTTCCCTCAAATATTCTTTCTATTCCTTACACTTTTCCCTCATATTCTGATATTTCAGCAGCACACATTAAACCTTTGGAAAGTGTCTCACAGGTTTTTTTGTCTATTGTGTTCATTTTTGTCTTTATGTTTTTCATCTTTTGAATTTAATTTTTGGACACCTCAATGAACATACCTTCAAACTCACTGATTCTTTGCTTATTTCTTTGTTGGGCTTTGGTTCTTTTGGAGTTTTTTGAGACAAGGTCTCACTGTGCAGTTCAGGCTGGCCTTGAACTCATCATGTAGTCCCAGCTGATGGGCAGGAAAGGCTCACAGTGACCCTCCTGCCTCAGGCTCCTGAGTTCTGGGATTACAGGCCTGCACCACCACAGACAGCTGGCTCACTGATTCTTTCCCTACTGTGTCCAGTCTGGTCCACTGATGAGCCTATAAAAGACATCGTTTATTTCTGTTCTGGTGATATTGATTCCTCATGTGTCTTTTTTATCCTTTCTTTGAATATTTATTTCTCGGCTCATAGCACTCACTTGCTTTTGTATGTTGTCAATATTTTTCTTTTAGAGCTTTCAAATGGGTATAGATATTTTTAAATCCTTTGTCTGATATTCAAAACTCTCTGTTTGTGTGAGTTTGATTCTAATGCTTATCTCTTCCAATGGTATTGTTCTCGCCTTTTAGTATACCTTGTAATTTTTCGTGGAAAACTAGATATCATATGGGAGAAACCACAAATTGAAGCCTGCAGTATTGTAGCCCAATGTTTAAGTTAATCTGGTGAGAAGACGGGCTGAGTTTTGCTGTCCTTACCAAAGTCAAAGGCTTCGATCTTTCTTGCACCCTTGTTTTTCCCTCTTCTGTTGTTCTGGGTTTTCCCTGAGTCTTCTGACAGTCTCAGCCTTGCAGCTTTCTCCTTAAGTCTATGCTAATTATATTAGAGTGCTTCTGATTTGGTGGGGAGGAACAGAAGAAGGGGAAGATTCACTCTATAACCCTATGGCTCTTACATCCCTGGGAAATGACCTTCACAGGGTTTCCTCAGCGAAATGGCTAGTGCACACCATAACGAAGAGTACTCAACAATACTCCAAGTTAAATCACAGTTAAATCCCTTTTGCAAGCATCATCAATATCCATGCACTAAGGTCATTTTTAAAGAGAATATCATTTCAAATTAGAATGGGAAAAATGGCTGTTTTTCCATATCCCATAGGAGGATATATTCTGAGAATACTTTTACATGTTGTGGGATATGAGGTGTGTGGGGTCTTATTTCAAGAACAACGCTGAAGGAGCAGACAGGAAGTTGTCCTGAGTAGCTTCAGACTGCAGCAGTCCTTCAACAAGTGATTTTTTGAGGAAGACAAAACATCCCCTATCAACAAATTTGTGGTATAATCATTGTTGCTACTTCTTAGAAATGGTCACTGCAAGTCAGGTAAATTTTGCAGCCTAAGTGGAAAGACCCATACACTACCCTCTAAATCAGGCTCCACTGTGGCTTCCCCCGACTGCCCACACTTTTTTGTGAGAGTGACCGTCACCATGCACAGAGTAGCTGTGTCCAGTCCTACAAATGGAACCTCCCCTCTTAGGGGAGGCAGTGGTATAATTTGAATTGGGTCATGGGCTCTTCCTGGAAGGCAGGTGTCTCTGCTGTCTCTGTGACCAGTTATGATGGTATGGTGTTACCCACCCAGGCAGCCACAGTACCCTCTTCTCTGTTACGTTCTTTGATACCAAGTTCCAAGAAAAAGAATAATTGTACTTAATATATCAGTATATGTGATTTTGGTTCCACACAAAGGAAAAGGAGGGTTAAGTTAGACTACGAAAAGGTGTTTTCCTTGAACAGGTATTTGGCAACAACTTGGAGAAGAACTTTCATAATGGTTTGAATAATTGAGCACACCCTCCTTGATACAAGATATTCAGGCCGATAAGTAGATTGCATAACGCTAATTTGCTTGGTCCTGAGTAATGTATCATGTATGCCCCACCCTTCTTAAAAAGAGTAGAGGAGAGCCAAAATAGGAGGTTTGCAAAAGAAATAAAAGAAATTAGAATTAACCCATGGACTATAACCTTAAATGAATGGAAAAGAATCTTGTCCTAAACTACAAAACCATGTAGCTTTACCCAAGTACAGTATGTTCCTGAGGAGCTGTTGTTTTTAAAATCAATCCAGCAGAACTTCTTCGTGTGGTTCTTGAACATTGCCCATGACTTGCTTTCCCTTTAGCCCTTGATAAAAATCTAAGGTAGTGACGAGTGTTGGGGACACCTTGAGACCACCCAATAAAGCATTCTAATGACCTAGTTTAGCTTTGCTACAGCAACATCTTCTATTCTTCAGCCACCTAACTTAGAAGCAAGGAGTAAGCTGAGATACTCAAAGCCAAGAACCTACTGTACAATTAACAGAAGAAATAATGAATGTGTGGTATAGATGTATGTCTCACTTTCTACCAGTGTAGCACAGGACTAAATCCACCTGAGTCACCACCTCCCAATAAATAGCAAGTAGTTTGACATACTAATTTGGTTTCTTTTAGGTCCACACCCAACCCAGCAGTAAGTTTCTAAGGAATCTCCCTACTGTGTTCTACGAGGGCTGTGCTAATCTACATGCCCACCAGCTGTGTTGAGAATTTGCCTTTCCCCACATCTATACCAGCATTTATTTCTGTCTTTTTAATGATAGCCACTCCAAGGTGAATCTCATTGTGAGTTTTGATTTTCATCTCTGTGATGATTAGTTATTGCTGATGCCTCCACTGCTATGTTCACTATATCTATCTTACAGCCAAGATTCATAATCACCCTAAGTGTCTATCAGTGGATCAGTGGGTGAGGAAAACATGTTATTCTGTGTGATAGAATACTATTCTTCCATGAAAATGATAGGGTCCTATCTCATGGCAAATGGATAAAAACAAGGGACAGAAGGCTAAGTGAATAATCTAGGCAAAAAAGCAGTACTGTAAAATCTCATTAATATGCAGATTCTATTGAACTCAGAGCAGTAGAAAGCAGAAAGTGGCTACCAAAGTGGTTACCAAAGTAGAAGGCAGGGGGAGGGGAGATATTGGCGCCAGAGTATGAATTTAGAGTTGGAAGGGGGAGTTCTGGATTCCTACTCCACAGCAGGGTGACCATGCAATATTGTGTCAAAGACTTCAAAACAACCAGAAAGGTAATAGTGCACATTCTCACCACAAAAATTAATGAGGGATGTAGGATGCTAATACCTGATTATTTTAAAAAGTGTCTTTTTTGAAACATTACATGATACACCATATTGTATAATTATATGCTCCAATTAAAATGTCAAATTCTAATATACATTTTAAAGGTACTTTAAAGTAATGTATTTTCTTAAAACTATTAAATAATGTAGTTCTAAAAATATATTCCTTCCCAAGAACAGGTGGCTGGACCTTTGAATTTACACTGGTGATCTACTCTTAGGAGAGAGAGCACCTGAGAGTCTCCCACTCAAATGGTACAACTAGGGTATAAGTGGGGTGTTGGTCCCCCTAAGAAATCTCAAAGAGCCACAGGAGAGATTTGATATGGTGACCACACTTTCCTTTACCGGGATAGATGGGGCTGCCTGTGACAAGGTCTTGTCCCAGACACACGAGAGGCTCTGGTGTTTACACCCACTCAGGACCCCCTGGACAGTGGCCACAGCCTCTGTCCTCTCTCCAACCCATCCCACCTCAGGCTGGTGGCCAGACCCCTACTCCACTGTGAGCACAGCCTGAGGGGACACAGTGGAACCTCCGCGGTCCCCCTTTCCCTGTGGTGGGGAGGGTCTCTACTGCCCCACTGTGCAGGATGCCCTCTCTCCTCTCCCCTGCTGGAGGTACTACCTGCAACTCTCTCCTGAAGCACCATTTTTCTACCCTCCTGACGCAGTTCTTATCAGCATAAAAATGTATTATCTTGCCCATCTGAAAACACACACATGCTCACACACGATGGCTTTTTCCACTCCAGGTATCTCCCCCAGGTCTCTCGGTACCATGAAAGGACTTAGCAAACTTTATTTCTCACTGCGCTCACACCCTTCCTCTCATTTTTTTTATTATTTAAATTTTTTTGAGTTTGATTAGAACGTGTTAGTAGTGCTGATTACATTAATTGTGAAAAGTTAGCTCATGTCCCAAACGTGTCACCCAAATTATTCCTGTGTAGGCCATTAGATATCTCATTTTACTAAATCAAATGATTGATGATACTTCATCTTTGGGTGCCATATTGACATATTTATTCATTCTCCCTTCCTGAAAATATCTTTAGTCGGTTTCTATGAAGGTGCACTGATCTTACCAAAATTGCTACACATGCACCGATTTCCATTCTAATCCAGTCTAAAATACCTTTACAGCGGCATCAAGGCTGGTGTTTGACCAAACATCTGGGCATCATGGTCCAAGCAGGTTACTGTGAAAAATTAACCTATCACAAGGTGCCACACACGTAAGCAAGTGTGAAAGCAGTGACAGCCATCATTCCTCAGCTCAGGCCGTGGGCTGTGTGCAAGTTTGCTTTGCACACAGGCCTATATTAATTATGTAGATATCTGTAGAGCATAAGCTATGCTTTCTGAATCTTGCACAGTGGTAGGCACTTGTAATCCTATCCCTCTGGGAAGCTGAGGCAAAAGGATCACGAGTTCAAGTCCAGCCTTGAAGAACTTGATCATTTACCAAGATCCATTTTCAAAATAAAAAACACCTAGTGCCCCACACCTAGTATTGCAAAACAAAAACAAAAACAAAAGACAAAAAAAAGTATTTTTTTGCCGATAACCTACAGACTTACTCCAGATGTTCATCTCCTCCTGCTTTCCTTAACTCTGGTCAAAGATTGAAGTGCTAACTAATATTTTGGACTGGGCATAATAACTTCTGAACTTAAGACTCTAGTTTGCAAACTTAAATTAGCATGAGACTTGCCCTTGCTGTTGGGGATCCAGAAAAGTCCTAGAGCTTGCAAAAGTTTTTTTCTCCCTTGAAAAATGCCTCACATTGAGAAATATAAAAAGGACAGTGAGAGATAATGATGAGATGGAACTTTGGCTATGTTCTGTAAATCATGTGGGTCAATCTGCTGTTCATGATCTCACTCACGTCTTCCTGATAAAATCAGCGCACATCCAGGAAACCACACATCCAGCACCTGTCAGACATGCTCCACACAGCCGCGGCATCTTCATTCTCATCCCGCACTCTGACTCAGTTTGGTCCTCAGTTTCCCCCTGGCTCCAATGGGCAGGACTTGGCCTGAGCTGAGGAATGATGGCTGTCACTGCTCTCGCACTTGCTTACAGTGTGTGGCACCTTGTGATTGGTTAATTTTTCACAGCAACCTGCTTGGATCGTGATGCCCGGATGTTTGGTCAAACACCAGTCTTGATGCCATTGTAAAGGTATTTGACTGGATTAGAATGGAAATCGGTGGACTTCGAGTAAAGCAAATGACCATCCGTAATGGGATGGAATCTAATCCAACCAATGGAATCAGCTGAAGACCTTCAAGCAAAGACAGAGGCTTCTCAAAGAAAGAATTCACCTTTGGACCACAATGCAGAAAGCTTTCTGAGTCTCGTTTGCTGTCCAGCCTGGCAGATTTCAAACTGGACCTTCCTCACCATCATACAAGCCAACACCTCAAAATAAATTTCCACTCTGCAATGGTTCTATTTCTCAGGTGATCCCCAACTAAAACAGGTGTGTGTGTGTGTGTGTGCACGCGAGTGTGTGCATGTGTGCGCACACCTTTTAATGTCTGCCTGGTCAGGTTGTCTGGGAAATAATCTCTCAGCCTAAGACCTTCACAAGGAAGCATCTTGGAGGGTGTTTGGGATTAGCAAGCAAGGTTCCGGGCAGGCAGGGGTGCGGAGGAAAGGAAGGGCTGGAGTGCAGGAAGCTGGCGGGCTGGTGTGCTCTTTGGGGAACCTCATGCTTGTGGGAACAGGGGGCTCGGGGGAGGCTTAGCCTCATCTGCCTCCCTCGGGCTGACAGTGCCTTGTCTTCCCTCATCGTCAGTGACTTCTGCCGTCAGGTATCCTGTCAGGGCTCTTAGTCTGGCTGTGTGTAGAGTTTGCTCGGGATTAGACTGGGCTGTAGATGTGGGGGTGACAAGCACAGAGAGGACATTCCATTCTCATTCCACGGGGCACAGAACTGCAGGACCTCTCACCACTGTGGTAACGACAGCGGTCATCTGGTTAAAGCGGTGTCTGCCAGCTTTCTCCGTCATAATATTGAGATTGCGTTCTTGCTTGGACATTTTTGTTGTTGTTTTGTTTTGGGAATATCTTTATGCTTCTAGGACCTTGTGGGCTCTGAGGTTCCCAGTAGATTCCCCCAAGTAAGTAACTCACATAGCCCTCCAGGGAGACAGACGGGTGTGCGAACTGGGGGAAGAAAAATTTCAGACTAGGAATGGGATTCTCCCAGCAGAATCCTGAGTTTACAGAGCAAGGAGTTCTACAGTGAATCCTTGCGGACCCTGTCACAGGTCACAGTGGCAGATCCTCAGGGAACCTTGCTGCTTTTACAAACT